>BLKM01000519.1:273971-345057 GCA_013340265.1 Coptotermes formosanus
CCCCCCCCCCCCCCCCCCCCCCCCCCCCCCCCCCCCCCCCCCCCCCCCACAAATCTGTCACTACCTGGTAGTTCAATCTGGATTGTGGAGGACGAATATCATGTGATGTAGTAGTTGGATTCCAGAGTTGACCCATATAAACTGCAAGTCCTGGGGAGTCACCTTCTATTGTCACTGAATGAAAAATGTGTTCAGATATAGGGCCAGGCCTTATGGGATGTGATTCTGTGTCATTTTGGCAAGTAATTTCTGACATTGCAACAATCACTGTGCTTTCAAAACACTGAGAACACTCACCCAATGACACAGTGTTAAATCGCAGAAGATGTTGAACCTGCAGCAACGGTGCTGTGCAACCCCAAATCTTGCAATTTTCAAGTGACATTTTTCATAAAAGAAATTAAAATGAATCTGATGTAAATGAAACAAAGAAGAGAAATAGAACTCAAATATGGAAGAAGGCAGT
This sequence comes from Coptotermes formosanus, assembly GCA_013340265.1. NCBI lineage: Eukaryota > Metazoa > Arthropoda > Insecta > Blattodea > Rhinotermitidae > Coptotermes > Coptotermes formosanus. The sequence goes on from BLKM01000519.1 coordinate 274,438, forward strand.
GTAACTTAAAGAATACAGTCTGTGTCCATTTCCTAAGTTTTTCATATGGGCCTCATTCTACCATATGCAACACCAGTCACTGCAATCCTGAAGTGCTGTGTGGTGATATATAATAATAACCAAAAGTCAAGGAATGTTTTATGTATCGTATGTAATAGATTATCACAATACATGAAAAGAAACATTTTACTGTCTGAACTTTATCTGATACAGTGTTCAGGTTACTGTCATGGACTCAGCAGCATTTGGTTAAGATCAGTGGCAAGAGTTTAGCTCAAAGTTGGGTCAGAGAAAGAATGAATGCAGATTTTTTCCCCATATATCTGCCTTGCACCTACCTCCCTTTTGTGTGTCCTCTTCCATTCACACCATCTGTCACATGTGTTCTGGCCTCCTGTACTATGTAGTTCTGCTGTCAAATTACATGAATTACATAAATTCATTTTATTAGAATAAATTCATTATATTTACTACAAAATTTGTTATATTTTATTGAGCTTAATGGCTACAAATAACAATTAATAATGATGAAGTCAACAGGATGCTATTTGTAAGGCAGGCTGATGAGCCTGAATGTTGACAGAGCATAGTGTGTATTGTAGGTAAGGTGGGGAGCAGGTTACTAGCCAGAAACCCACTACACATGTGCATTCTTTTCTTGACCCCAGTTTAGGCTGCTAGTACACTAACTATCAGACCAAGTACCTGAAGACAGGATTAGGGCCGACTCCCAAAGTACTGCACACATAAAAGATAATTCAGACAGTAAGCAGCGTCCAGTGTAACACTGCTGTAATAAATAAATGATATGCACAAACCTTTAGAGATTCTACCCTCATCTACATTCAGTGCCAACATGTAGAATGCATAGATGTTAAGTTCTACACCTTCTGTGTGTCTTCACAGTGTGGTGCGTAAGAATGAGGGTAACTTCAGCCCTGGATCTAAAATATTAGTAGAAAAATTTTCATATCATAAAAATGTTCCAGAATTGAGAACACAGATGAAATATCAAACATTTTATAGTACTGTCAGTTTTAAGAAATGCTTGTGTTTTCTGTGGTATGGACATGAGATAAATATGCCATGCTTCTTCAGTATGTGTTTTTATTTCTAAGACACTTGTATATTTTGTTTCGTAGGTGATAGGATCACAGGTGTTCTTCAGGTAAAGCCACGGCTTCTTCTACCTGGTATGCGAGCTGTTTCTGCCGTTAAGGACATACTAATGAAGAGACAACGTTCAAATGATATTAAGGAGCTACTGTCTGGAGGAACAGGAAATGGGCCTCCTTTCCCATGCAGCCGGTGTGGCCGCCTTTACTCCCATAAATGTAACCTCATGCGTCACTTGCGTCTCGAATGCGGTGTTGGTCCAAGGTTTGCTTGTAATTGGTGCAGTAAGAAATTCAAACACCGACATCACTTACGTGACCACCAGCGCACACACTTGCACCTTCAGTTGCCACAAAATTCCATATAGTGGTTCCAGGTAAAGTAGCAGAGTTATTTCTCACAGCTATTGTTCGCAATACTGCAAAACCTCTGGAAGCAACATTTTGGACCTTGATGGTATAATAGCTGAATACATCAGACATGTATTGGAATATCTTGTATTCGGTGTGCTATATTGTGTTCTACAGAGGTCAGAAGTCAGAAACTGAAAGAACCGAGCACTAAGAATTTCCATACAACTCTAAATATATGAACATTTTATGTAGGATCTATGTCAAAATATTACAATTGTTGAAAGCAGTTCTATTGCGCATACAGGTTGAGCATCCCTTACCTGAAATGCTTGTGACCGGAAGTGTCTCGCATTTCAGATTTTTTTTTTTTTTATTTTGGAATACTTACATATTATAATGAGATAGCTTGGGGCTGGGAACCAGATCTAAATGCAAATCCATTTATGTTTCGTATACAGCTTATGAATATGCAGGTTTTATTTAGGGTGTAAAAACAAACTGAGCATTGAATTTATTTACAAGTGTCTACATCTGTACAGCATTGTGTTCATGTTGGCATGCAAAATATTTCGGATTTTGGGGGTTTTTGGATTTCAGTATTTCAGATAAGGGATATTCAACCTGTATTAGGTACATAAATATTTGAATTTGTTTAACCCTCTAAAGCCTGAAATTCATCCAAATAGTATTTACAGATTCAGTTTCTTCCTCACACAAAAATAAGCATCCATTGCAAAGACTGGCTAGTTAAAGGTTTTTGGAGTGAAATCACTGTTTGTTCAGAGACTCACGTATACCACTCAAACATGGGCCACAGTGTAGAGTCTTTGAGTGGCCAAGCTGTTTGACTTGAAATGACTTATGTTCACTGCCTAAACTCCTTTATATAAGAACATTTGCCTTACTTTTGCATGTGGGTTGTAATCTTTCATGATGAGCTTTTTATTAGATCCACATTCTTCCATTTTGTGTTCTTGTCATCACTTATAAATAAGGCTGTAGGAGAAATATGGTTAGTGTTGTCTCAACAGATGGGAGATCATATTTCTTTTAACTGTTCAGTCACACCAAAGTTACTATACAGAAAACAGGGACTGAATTTAAAGTGACATATTTTGCCAAGGCATGGATAACATAACATCTTTTATAACCACTGGCTTTGAGAATTCCTTCAGTAGTGATGGAATGTAAAGTGAACCACTGCATCCATTGTAATTCTGCTTTTGCAGTTTTTAGAAATTCTGTTCTCAGTGTTTGTATTCACTCCTCCATACATGTTTGATGTGTTCACTGACAGCAACTGAAAATCAACAAAGTTTTGTGTGTCATAATAATCTTTTAACATGAACAGTGCCAAAGCAAAGAAGGGGGAAGATTAGAAAATTATATAAAGAAATCATTTACTCTTGAAAATATAAACAAATTTACGCAGTAGTATTTTGTGCTCTAGAATGCTGACTGTTTTATTGAATTATAGAAAGAAATATTTTTAATAGCCAAATAATTAATGAGTTATTAACCCTTTGCTGCAATCATACATTCACTGTATATGCAGGTTGTCAAATCACTTGACTTGAATGTGGTTTATACACTACCTTTTGTTGTAAGTGCGGCAGGGAATATTTAATTTCATCATATATCATATTAGACACAGCAAAGGGTTACTGTCGTCATTAATATAATTGCTTGATCATTAGGTTGCATCCCTTTTATCAGTTTCTTGTTGCCTCCCTATGTGTCTACGAGTGTTGTGAATGTATAAATATGTATTCCAGACATTCTGAACAGGTTTGGTGTCCAGTTTTTCCTAAAATTCTTAGGTGATGCAGCTCATTGTGGAAACATGCTTCATGAAGTGTCTTCAGAAGGTAAGGATTATACACCACACTTTTGTCCTTGTCTGTCTATACTCTGCTGGACCTGTGAGTTTTGGGCACACTGTCTTCTGCAGTATGACACTCTCACTTAGTAGATAGGTACCAGTGTTTCAGAGGCGCCTGCCCTGTGGATGGAGGCAGACTGTTCATCTGCAGTGTTGGTACCTCCCTCTCAAGCTACCTGTCATCATATTCGAGAAGACCAGAAATGTAATTAGGCCTACTGAGTGATGTGATTACATTATAATATTGGAGGTCTTCATAACAAGGAAGATTCCTTTTGCATTTTAAATTTGTTGCTCCAGTCTGCAGCTTGATTAAGATAAAAAATTTTCCCTAGCATTCCAGAGGTGAGTGCACAAGCCTAGGAATTAAAAGGATGTGGGTTTCATTCTAGCCACCAATATTAGTCTCTGAAATTAATAATAAATAAATAACATACAGAATTCACACCAGTATATACAGTTCTTTGTTAGTGACACATTGTGAAAAAATCAGAGAAAACAGTTATTATAATAAAAAAGCAGTTGAAAGGTAAATAAGGTAAGTTCCTTTAGTTGGAATTTGAAATTATTAAATTTTTGTGTGTTTATGATATTTTAATGTGTTGTAATTTTTTATTATGTGTGTTGAAAATCTGGCTAGTTCTGTTCAGGGTGAATGGAAGAAATGTTAAAACAGACTGGTCAGGGTATCTTCATGCCTCTACATTTGGAGATTCTTGTGATACAAATCAGATGCAGAAAAAAAGTTAACAGGTTAAACTTTAGATTTTTGTAGACTGTGAATTTCTTTGAATGACAAGTGAACTGTAAATGAATCCCTAACAGATTTTACCATTGTACTCTGTTGTTGATAGATGTGATGTGTGAATCACTGTATACGTAGTGTGTTGTTTATTACATTACCTCCCACAGTGCCAACTGTTCAACTAATAGATGATCTAGTCAGAGCATTTTAAGTAAATAACAACAAAAATCATGTTATTTATTTTAAGCATTGTTCTGTATGTCTAAGTCAGTCTTTTCTTGCATACAACTGGAGTCTGCAAAAGAACCGTTGTAATGCAAAAGAAACAGAATATACACAAGTTCAATTGAAAACCAAACCCAGACACATGGCAAGCTTAACAGCTTTAAAATTCCACGTGTAACATATGTTATATAATATAACTTACATCATGTTAGAAGGTGTTGGAAATGACCTCCACCAACTCTCAGACATGCTTGGTTTTGAAGGAACTGTAAAACCAGAGAAGTAAATTTTCCATGGCATTTTTCATACAGTTTCCTTCTTATGTTGGTTTCCACAGTCAAAATCCTTAGTATTAAATTGGACGATAGAAAAACAAATTTGCATTAGGATATTACACAGCGTTGGTAAAGGTTTACCACTCGACGCTGCATAATATCCCACATGAGTGCAGATCTCATCAACATTGTGACGGAAACCTGATATTTGCATTACACTGTGCTTCACACATGTTACACCCAGCAGATTAAACTGGATTGGGTGACTAAAGTGATTCAGTGTAATCATATGCAAGATGATAGGACTGGCAGTGTGTGACCCATGCTGTGGCCATTTCATCAAATGTGCAGTATCAGCGATTTCTAGACAAGAACTTTAAACAGCTTTTAATAAACTGTTGACCAGGTGTCAAGCATGTCAGAGAGTTGAAAAAGGTCATTTCCAACACCTTGTCTAACATGTTGTAAGTTACACTGTGTAGTATAAACATAATGTTAGGAAACATGGCCATTAAGCTTGCCATGTGTCTGGGTTTCATTTTCAGTAGACCTTCCTGTATTATACTTGTAAATAAAAGCCATTGTTGAGCTTTTGTAAACATGCTTATAATCCTTCAAGTTCCTCAGAAAGTGGATAATTTCTTAATTAGCTGAGTAACTGAGACAGAAAAAGCAACAAAAACAGATAATAATTCATAATTAGAGTTATACAAATAAAAGTACATGAAACCAAAAGTATATGTTCCAGTCTTTGCTTTTGAAAAAGGACTGTGCTCTATTCTGTTAGTTATGCACATAAACTTCATATGGTAGTAGTTGTTCCTGGTGATGATACTGCAAGGTGTCAACAAACATTTTTATGTAGATTGAAAAGATTGTCTTAGCATGACTTTGAAAACATGTCTTGTTTATTGTTGCTCAATTTTTTAATGTTGTGGTTATGCTCATCTGTCATCTACTATTTTGTGTTGTGATTATTTAAGAGTTCTAATAGAAGTACAGTTTAAACGTAGGTTAAATGTGAAATAAGTTAAAACTGACTTTCGCACACAGTTTATCACATCCTGGGTGTGATATTCGTTGTATACCTCCTACCTCAATCTGCATGTTTGAGGTCATAATATTTTGTAATAATTTTCCAGTACTGGAAACTCACAATTTTCCAGTACTAGAAACTCACTACAGAAAAAAGTTCCGTAAATTGTAGTTGAGTAAAATGCCTCTGTAACTCATTTTCTGGGTAGATTCTGTTGACTTGAAGCTATAGTTTTTGGAATGATACTCACAATATTTTGATATATATATATATCTTAATGTGAGGAATTAGAACATATTAGGGATATTAATATTGTCCACTGTTGTGAAAGTTGTGGGTGGCAGAATGAAAGCATTGAGTTTATAAACCAAAGATGTGCCACAAAAGTATTTGTGTTCAGACTGACGCTTGGTTTTTGGTTTATTTGGGTACACACTTTCAGCTGCATAAAATAGTAGGATGATTTGGAAAGGATGTGGGTAGGGGGAGTGGTCGTACCCTGTTTTGTTTGCCTGGAGGGGCTCAAAAAAGCATGATGAGCCTCAGTATTGTAGCTGCATTACAAGTTTAGATTTGGGGCTTGTAATTCATGAATACATGGCAAGGGTAACCATTAAACAGCATTTTTTTCAGTATTTACACTCAGAACTGTTTAAGTCTAATTCTTTTCAGTTCAGTTCAATTCAATTCAATTCAATTCAATTCAATTCATTCATTATTCATAGAACTGTGTACAGTTAATGTGATCAGAAACCAATCAATGCAGTATTTCAGTAACATATTTCCTGTTATCTTTTTTGTTTTCATTGTCATTGTCCTTTTAAATAGCTTTATTCATTATATGCACTTCTACATTTTATTGTGCTTTCAGATAACTGGGAATTGTGATTACATATGTTCCCAAAATAAGTCTAAAGTAGGGGTGTCCAACTTTTTTTTTTTTTTTTTTTGCAAATACCTGTACATGTTCTTGTGGGCTACTTTGCAGGCCACACGTATAAAAATCACAATAAGTAGTATACCTAACCTCCTGTGTTACTGTGTGATTTTTATAGTGTATACAAAGTTCACAAATGTCACTACAGGGTGCATAATATAACCAGGTTGTCTGCAGGTTGGGCATGTGTGGTTGAAAGATTTGTGACAAATCAGGTTTTTGTTACTAAAGAAACCCATAATTGTTTAATTCAACATTTCAAAAGCTGGCTCTGCTTCTATCATTGGGATGGTGTGGGGGAGGAAGCAATGCCTTCTACATGTTGTATCCTGACATTCTTTTTATGGGAATATCCACTACATCAGTAAAGTCCTTGAACATTCTCAATCTCTTTCCAGTAGCCACAGCTGTTTCAGTTGAGAGATGACAGCACGTCAAGTTACTCTAAAATGGCAGATGTTGATGTGCATTTAAAGCAACAAGCAGTGATCCAAGTTCTGGGTTACCTAAGGTGAGAAGCTGACTTTCATTCATGAACATTTGCTCAAAGTGTATGGTAAAGTAACTGTGGATGTAAGTACTTTTTTATGATGGGTAAGAAGGAATAAAGAGACTGAAGCAGATTCGGTAGAACTTTATGTTGAACCATGGAATGATGACACTTGTACTGCAGCAATGTTTGTCATCTGTTGGGTTGTTGAGCGGATGTGCAGAGAGTGCCATGTAACACCAGATGAGTTATGCTGTACTCTGTACATTGGTAAACACAGTGTAGTATCACTTATTGAAGAGCTTGGCTGTTTCAAGGCCTATGCTCACTGGGTGCCACAGATGCTGACAAACTCACACAAGGAGTTAAGGAAAGCAGGTGCCACTGGTCTTTTGCACCAATACAATACAGGAGGTGAAAGCTGCCTGTGACAAACCCTCAAGGGGGATGCTTGTGTCCACCCTTTTAACCTAAATCCAAGCAGCAGTCAATAGAATGGTGCCACGTGACATCCTCAAGGCAGAATAAATTGAAGAGTAGACTGTCAGCAGGAAAAATTATGGCTGTGGTTGTTTTGATTGAGAAGGGTATCGCTCATGAATTTGTTGCTAGGGAGACAACAGTGAACTCTGGCCACTATGTTGAAACACTAAGTAATTTGTCGATTTTATCCCAGAAGGCAAATGTCTGAAGTGTTACTCCTCCATGACAGCACTAGGCCACATACAAGTGCACCAGCCACTGAGGCCATTGCAAAATCTGGATGGACAGTGTTGCTGCACCCACTCTACAGCCCTGATGTCACAACATCACATTTTTACTTGTTTGGTCCTTTGAAAGACAGCCTGGGAAGGCAAGACACTGAATAACGCTATGTGCTGTTGACTGCAGAGGAACGAGGATGACTTTGTTGGGCGGGAATGCATACTTTTCTTCAGAAGTGGAAGAAGTGTGTTGATAAATATGGGGACAGTATTAAAAAATAACTGTTCCTTTAGCAATGTCATACTGAACTCTGTCAAATTCTTACATGTATAACTTGTAAATAGCATGAAATAGAAATAGGAGGCATTACTTCCTGAATAACCTATGCATGTATGAAATCTGATCTGTGAGGTTACTACACTCCTTTGGGCTGTGTCCTCTGGTAACAGAAGCAGAGCTGCCTGCAGAAACCATGTGTTCTAACAAAGAAGATGATGGAATGTCATCCTTGCCTCATTCTGCCGATACAACTTTCATGTTCAGCATATTATGTCACATATAATATTATAATTAGTATTTCTTATGACCACAAGAGATGGATGAATTGATTGACTGTCATGTGCTTCCTTGAGCTCTGCCACATTTTAAACCTGTGAAAAGTACTGTATACCATTTTAGTCCCATTGCTAAACATGGTGGGGAGAGACAAGGCCCACAACGTTTTTGTAATTCGTTGCATTTTAAGAGTTTGCCCTCTGAATTTATAGTACTTCTGACATGTCATGGATTAGGTGTTATGTGACAGCATGAGATGTTATAGTATGGAGTATTTAAAAGTGTTACAAAGGTTAAGCAATATTAGACACTCTTTTAAATGTATTACTTTATTGGTATGATACATGTGCCAAAGTTCATCTTCAAATGTAAATATATCCATGTAAGTAGTATTAGTCCAATAATATTGTTTCTATATGCACTGTCTCTTATTTTCCATTGTAAGTATTGTGATGTATTCTGGAAGACATGTTTTCCTGCTTCATTTGTGGATAGAAGGTTAGTGTAAAGGTGAAAGGTGGCATTTTTAAATCTGCTGACATGGGGTGACCACACGTAGAACACAAAGTCTCATCGTCACAGAATATAGAGACAAAATGTTAATTTGTTTTAACATGTCAGCTACTAAATATTTGGTATAGAGTTGTGTCAGAGATTCATTTACTGTTGTGTTGACTTCCATGGACTCCATGTTCCTACCAGTTTTCAAGAAAATTAGTTACTTGAATTAGAAAGTGTTAAGGAAGGGACGTACTGATCCAGGAAGGACTAAACTTTTTCTGTCTGTTCTGGAAACTGAATTAAATCTGGGGTTTATTCTGTTTGTGCAATTCCATCAAAAAGGATTGTAATTATGTTATGATACATAAGGACAAAAACAGAACGAGGATCATTTATAAATCTGTTGCAGTCAAATAATCATAATCAGTGTAGCAAGGTTCTTTGCTTACAAAAATTATGCAACTTTATGACCGATCCTCATTGTACAGCTCTAAAAATTTAAAGGACTCTGAAATTATTTAACCTGCTGCACCAAGAAACCATGGATTAGTTGGCATGACAAAACAGTTAAAATCAAAATTAAGAAACCTTTTTCTTCCCCCCCCCCCCAGCTAGATTGATATGTAGGTTTATAAAGCATTCTTTGTGAACTTTTATCCAAGAATATGTCTTCCTGTATCTTGCTGGGTGACCTCTATTCCTTTTACCATTGGATTTCTAAAAGCATGTGGACTTTGATAATGTATTTCTGTGCATTCTTTCTACATGTTTTGGCAAACTTTCAGTATATCTTCCACTGTGTTTTGAACTTGGAACAGTCATTTGAAAATCTTGTAGCAAGAACAGCCAAGGAACTGTAAGTTAAGAAGTAATGACTGACATATATTTTGGAACTGTTACTCAATTCAGAAATTCAGGAGAGGTACTTTTCCAACTAACTGTCACTGAATTCCAAATACCTGAATTCACAATAATATCACGGAGTTTTGTTCAAAGATTATGCAGTGTGCAAATGAAATGGGAAAACATGTTGTTCTTATGTAATGTGTTGTGCCAAATATGTTTATAATGGAGGTTAATGTGATGTGATAAAATTAATTCTTAATTTATGAATAACTGTGTGATATGTAAGATTTAACATAATGGTACACATTTTAATGAAGTGGTGATCAGACAATTGTTGCTGCTTTGCCATGACTGAGTGTTAACTCATTAGTGCTGTATTTTGGTTTATCCAAAACCAGTATGTACTTTTGTAGCACCTGGCAGCTTTCAATAATTTTATGTGTTTGGACTTTACAATCTAGGCAATCTTCAGTTGTCTTTCCCATTCTCAATTCATATTCAGGTACAGTGACCTAGTTATGCCTTTTGCTGTAGCATGGCTGCAGCTTCAAATCTTGCCCACTCCTCTGCAGATCATTTGCATATACATCATGTTTCATATCCACCACATAACCACTTATCTGTAGAGGGTTTCTTGAACAAAGAAACCTACTGCACCCTGGTATAAGGCAGTTTATATGACATGCTGGGACAGAGGTAAGTAAAAAATTACCCACTGGCCCTGACACTGCTTTCAAACTTAAAAATGGCAACATATTAAGACTGCAAATCTCATGTTTGAAGTATGTTTTCTGTGAGGTCTGAGGTTCGTGCAGCAATGAGTATTAAGATTATGGATTTTTTGGCTATGACGCTGTGTTTCGTTAGGTGGGGACTTATGTTTGAGTGGAACCCATTGCCTCTCTCTTTAGGGCTTGGAGGTCCAGAAGTTTGAGGCAGCCGGTTTCTCTGAAATGTTGGTACTTATTTACCAAACAATATGGCATTACATCACAGAAGACTGTAATTTGTGTGTTTTGTGCTGCAGTTACATATGATACCATACATATGTTTTAATCTGTCATGGGGTTAAAATATGTTCAAGAAAATAATACTTGTGTACTGGTTTTCATTTTGTTCAAGTTAAACCCATTTGTAACTGATATTAAGTATATACTTTTAGTTTTCTGTATATACAAATAGGAGACATGAATTGGCATATGGTCTATAACGTTTAATTGCCCATTCCTGTGCTAGATGTGTATACTAAGTACCTATAAGCTGACTGTGTGACTGTATACTGTGTGGTTTTAAACTTGTCATACCAGCTGTTAACAACAGTTACATTTGTATGTCATCATATAAATTCTCTGCACTGTTAATGCCTGTCAGGAGGCATAATATTAGAAGAAACAAATCAAGCTGAACTGACTGTTATTAATCGGAGCATTACTAAACCAAAATTTGTTTTATTTTGAACTTTTAAGATGTGTCTTGACAGAAATTGTGTCTAGTCAATTTCTGTCATCTTGGGGCAGTACCCTTTTTCGATTCAGGACTAATAAAACAGCAGTGGGTTTTCCGAGATCTATGTCAAATTGTACAGTACAGATGATAGGTTCTAGGTCTAATAGTTTTTTGCACGTTGAAATGTGATTCTTTACAATATAAAATTTAAAAGTTGTGTTAGTATCTCACAGAGCACACTATACCTCCATCAGAATGACCAGTCATTCAGTGCTCTGTAGGGAAATAATTACTGTTTATTCTGAGAATAGTGTGGGGCTCTTCAGTACACAAACAAAATGCGGAGTTTTTCAGCCCTAGAGCACTATGGTGTATGCAGATATTAACTGCTGTTTGGTATTAAAATCAAAGATATGTCATAATTGCTCACAGTGGACAATTTGTATTAAAAGCTGTGTGTCAAGACATATGAGAGAATTTGTCAAAACTGTGTTAATCACTATAACAGCAAAATGAAAGTTAATCACAGCTGACTTACCTAATGAACTCCCTGGGCTGTAATATAGTATGGTTCAGCTCAAACTCTTCAGATGCTAAAAATCAACAGAAGTTGAAATGTGCCACTAACTATGGAACAGGAAGTTTTCTTGCTATGATAAAATATGTGCATATATTGAATACAACACTTAAAAGAACTTATGAACCAGCAGTGATTCCAGAGACCTCTGTTTAGGAAGCACAGAAATTAAGAGTAACTAACCTAAATTATATGTTTTCTTGTTCCTAACCAGGTGAACTCATATTATTGATTAGCCACGTAGGCCTTGATTTCTGAGCTCCATAATAACAAATGGCTGCTGCATATAAACCTCATTACTGTAATGACAGGTAAGTCTGTGTTAATGAATTTTAAAATGCCTTCCAGTATTCTTTACATTGTTTGATTAATGTGGAGCAGAAAATCTATGATATGGGGAACCTGTCAATTATTTGGAAGAAGGATATGTTCCATAATGTGTCTCTGGCATCATCTTATGGTAGAAGCAGCAGCTACTTACTCTTGAAGTCTTTTTAAATAAGACTGTACTAAGGTCACATCAAGGTGATAAGTCCCATGGATTGATGTCTCCAGATCTCCTTCCATTGTTATTCTTCACCATCCAGTGTATGTCCCTACAGTCCCCTCAAGTAATCATCTAGCTGTTCTGTTCGCATGAATGGTGGTAATAACAATCCCATGATAATATTTTTTACTTTTATTTTTATTTTGTTTAGTCATCCATTTAGTCACCAAAATGTGACACTGAACATGTCAAATTCAGTTTACAATACAAATTGCAAAACAACATATACATCTACATCAATGCAATGTATAATAAACAACAACACTATTTTAAAACTGACAGATATAACTTATAAAACTCATAGTCACATAAAACACATGCAACTAGAATGACATATATACATTCATCCACTGAATAAAATGCCTATTGTAACAGAAAGGATTTGGACTCTTTGATAGTTGCAAGTACTTTGGATTGGTTGACATCCCAGAGGAGACTGTAGAGGAGTGTAAGAGCAGGCAGAAAGTAGGAAGCCTAGAGGCCTGCCATTAAAACAATTCATGAGACTTCCTTCTATGTCCTCAAAGTAGTTCTTATAACTCCTTCTGTTAACCATAAAGGATGCCGCAGAGATTGTTTTGCCATAACAGAGAGGAAATAACGGGAGGCTGAATGAGACTACATTATACGAGGTGTTACGTTTGCACTGTTCATCCAGTTTTATCAGCATGACTTTCAGAGGGGCAGAATAGGCAGAAAGCATGGGGGAGAAGAGAAATACGTAAGTTTTAGTGGTCGGAAACCTCAAAGGAAAGGAAAACTTTTATCAGAGGATGATACTAAAATGCTTCATAAAGAGAAAGGTTTTGAGGGTGTGAATAGGATGCATATGGGGCAGTAGGATAGGGCCCTGTGGTGGGTTGTTGTGAACATGGTGGTGAACCTTCAGCATCTGTAAAATGCTTGCAATGTCTTAATCATTAAACATTTGAACTACTGGTGGCTTTTCAAGAAGGGCTGGAATTAGTCAGTCAGTGTCAGCTAGTTAGTCAATCAGTCATTCAGTCAGTCAGTTGTTATGTCATGGAAGCTTCCTAGTTTGGCACTTTACCTCCACCAAAAATATCTCCTAATATGACATATTTTTTATAACTCAAAATATGTGGAACACAATAATCTGTTGTTCTACATTTAAACAAAATTTCTGTTATTATGGGTATTTGGTGACTGAAGAAATAAAAAATGAGCTTACTTGTTGTCTTCTACCCTGAAGATCAAGGCAACAGGTTTCTCGTAAAGTTATTGCCCATCTACAAAACTATATAGCGTCACATCCTAGAAGACCATAGTAACATGGAAAAAGGTACATGGCTAAGTGAAACTATTATTTTGCTCAGAAGTCATGGATAGTGTATTACAACTCTTAAAACTAAGTAATCAAACAATATGAGTATTTGTGACTGAAAATTATTGTCAGAATAATTATTTAAATCATATTTTACATTCTTTCCTGTGTAATCATGTTCTATTTTGATATCTGTTCTTTACCTGTTCTTTCTCAACATGTGCCAATTGTAAAGTAAGCTAATGTGTTGTGATAGATTAATTGTATGTAGATTAGGTCCCTTTCAAGTGTCATGATAGAAGCAGTGGGTAAGTAGGCCTATACAAGAAAATCAAATCATATGAATATATTTTGAAGGCTGCAAATAATAAATAGTCTGTCAGGTTAATAACTTAATAAGATTCCTCAGGTTGCATATAAATGTCTCATGGCATGTGATAACATATATTGTCAGGTTTCTCTCATACAAACAAAAATGTGATTCCAAGTTTACTTTATTTCTTCCTGTGTACATGTAAACCCTCTATTATATTTATTATATAATCTGCAATAAAATTGATGTTGTAGTGTCATTTATGAAATGTGTGTGTATATATTTCACTGCATAATATGCTGTTTAACATCTGTTTGCTACATTTCCAGGTCTGCCTCATTACTGGCAACACATCTCATGTTTTTGTTTCCCTCTTTCATTGGTATCCTCCTTCATCTCATTCTTTCTACATGCCTTTTCCAATTTTGTGTGCATGTATTATTTACTGCTAAGTTAATTGTCATGCAGCCTTCTGATGCTGTTTTCTTTCCTCATGCATGAAGATGAAGTCTCAGATCTGTAAAATGGTGTAAGTAGTGCCAATTATTTGTGTTTTGTTTCTTTCCTTCTCGCTTTGTCTCTTTCTCTCCACACATCCTTCCCATCTGTCATTTCAGGATAAGATTCTATTCATTGCGAAAATACATAATGATGGAAGATCTGTAGTATTATTGACACAATAGTTGTGTAAACTAAGTCATGTTTTATTCAACACAAAAAGCAAGCACAGACTTTGAAAGAGTGTAGTATACTCGTATGTGCAAGACATAGTTTAACCTTTTAAAGCCTAGCGGTAACTTTACGTACCACCAGGTTTAACATCAAAAAATTCTACGTGGTGCCCACATTGCGTTTATGTGTTTTGTACCGATCTCAGAACAAACAGCAACTTTTGCCTTATAAAACATTAAGAGACTGGTTTTTATAACCAAAGTGGAGAGTGTTTACAGCGCGGTACGCACTGAGTCCTTATATAAAACAGATACGCTTCGTCTTTAAAGGGTTAATGAACGTTGGGGCTGCATAAAGTGTGGATAACTTTTTCACCAGATGAGCAACTAACAGCGTTTGTAGGAAGGCTTTGTTCCGTGGAAGTAAGTACAGGTAATTCAATCTTTGTACAATGTAAGGGAGGATGATATTAAAACAGGGTTTAAAGATATAAGCAGCGGATTCAGCGTCTGGATTACGTTGCTAAGACTGGGAACCTGTAGCGGGCTCTTGTGACCATGTGGTGAACCTTTGTGTCCGGTAAGTGGTGCGTAATTTGTGCACCAACTGGCCGACTTCGAATTTCTCAAGGCAGACTCTGGCCCATGCAGGTGGGTAGCTACGATTCGTCGGTTACTGTCATGGAAACAGTATAGTTTATCTTGACTATATTCTTTTTGATTAATATGTTGCTTTAGAATGTAAGAAAATTCAATAGAATAAGTAACAATATAAATGGGTATATGCTAAATGAGCCGACCGCAGTGGCCGCGCGGTCTAAGGCAAGGGTCTGCGACCGCTCGCTTTCTGGGATTGCGGGTTCGAATGCAGCCGGGGACGTGGGTGTCTGCCTGTTATGAGTGTTGTGTGTTGTCAGGTAGAGGTCTGTGCGTCGTGCTGATCACTCGTCCAGGGCAGTCCTACCGAGTGTGGTGTGTATGAGTGCGATTGTGAAGCCCCGATAATGAGGAGGGCCTGGCCCACTAGGTCTGTTGCGCCATTGAAGATGATATATTAAACGGGCGATACTCTGTCTAGATACACGTGTTCAACCAACAAGGCTTCTATATATAGTGTTCAGCATTTGCCTTTCCCCCCTTCCCTCGTGCTTGATTCCAACTCCGGCTCTCTTTAATTGGATATCCTGTTGCGGAGAAGCATTACGCAAATTTTGCAACATGTGTGACGTTATTACAGCTCTAATGTCTGGACATATTTGCTGTGGGCATTTTATATCTCTTCTGGAGGACAATATTGTATGGCACGATAAATGGTTACTTTTGTTATATGTTGGTATCACTGAATAATACTGTGACGTGCTGGTTGTGACCACAGGGTTGATATCAAAATGAAAGCAATGCACGCGGTTCGGTTGTAATAATTGTGTTTAGCGTTTTAAGTGGGGATGTATGTTATATATTTACGTATGTGTAGTGTAATTATCATAAAACAATCGACGTCGAGGAGGAATCGTGTTGTTATATGTGTTCAAGGCATCAAATTCGTTTCATCAGGCAATTGAATGCAGCCATTCAGCTGTTCCAATATGTCAGACGGTTCGGGTGTAAGGTAAGAAATGTTACAACTTCCTTGTGTGTTGTACTGTTCAAATAACTTGTTTCTGCATCCATACGTTGAAGCTGCTAATAGTACGGAGTTGGATATTTGTTTTACGCAGTTGTTATATTAACGAAGGCAAGACTCAAGTACCGAAAGAACTGACGCAAGCGATGACGTTCCTGACGTGGTATCGGAAGGTGCCCGGTTCGACTCCGGCATATATACTCGTACGTGCCTATGCAGTCACATACGTACATACATATCCTACGAACGTTCTTACCTACATGCATATATGATGCATTATATGGATCAAAAATTTAGTCACAAGTGATAATGGGCTGTGGAATAATCCGTAAATAAACAAAAATACAAAATATGCAATCCAGAGTGTTGCAAGTATTTCGCAAAAAGTATTCGTATTTTATACTGCATTTGTTGTGTACATAACGCAGTTTAATTACGAGTCTTTTTGAACGTTATAAATTCCTCAACAGAATAAAAGAAGTGTGCGTTTAAGTACCTACTTAATGCTTATGTAAATTGAGCCTTTGCATGAAGCACATTGGTGAGTAACATGGTGAACTTTTGAAAATTTTGATGCTAGCAGAGCATGTACTTAACTGAAAATATGAAAATTTTACAGAAGGTGTATGAACATAAGCGTAACTTGGCTAAAAATATTGGAGGGACAAAAGTGGCCATGGGTATTAACTAACTCCATGGAGCAGAGGCCTTCTTGGGAAGCTAACAGTTTCTCAGCTAGTCAAGAAATTCCCCGCATTTTATGGAACCCGGAGGCTCATTACCGCATTCACAAGAGCCCGCTACCTGTCCCTATCCTGAGCCATCTCAATCCAGTCCATAACCCCATCCCACTTCCTGAAGATCCATTTTAATATTATCCTCCCATCTACGCCTGGGTCTCCCAAATGGTCGCCTTCCCGTATGTCTCCCTACCAACGTCCTGTATGAACCTCTCTTTCCTCCATACTGCCACATGCCCCGCCCATCTCAGTCTTCTCGATTTGATTACCCGAATAATATTTGGTGATGAGTGAAGGTCATTAAGTTCCTCGTTATGTAGTCCTCTCCACTCCTCTGTCACCTCGTCCCTCTTAGGCCCAAATATCCTCCTCAGCACCTTATTCTCGAACACCCTCAGTCTTTGTTCCTCCCTCAGTGTGAGAGACCAAGTTTCACACCCATACAAAACAACGGGCAAAATTATAGTTGTGTATACCCAAATCTTTGTGTTTTCTGATAGCAACCTGGAAGACAAAAGATTCTGCACCGAAAGATAGCAAGAATTTCCCGACTTCAATCTGTTCTTAATTTCTTCATGAATGGAGTTTCGATTCGTTGAGGTTGTTCCCAAATATTTGAATTCTTCTACCCTTTCAAAGGACTTCTTATCTATATGTATGTTGTGATTTTGTACTGTATTCTGATTTCGAAACATGACCATGTGATTAGTTTTCTCAGCATTTACTTCTAGACCTGTCTTCTTACAGGCGACTACTAAAGCTTCTGTGTTTTTCTTTATACTATGCATGCTTCTGCCCGATATATGAACATCATCGGCATAAACCACAAGCTGATGTGTACCATTTAATTTCAAGCCCTCCTGGTTTGCCTTAACCCCCCTAATGGCATATTCTAAAGTAAAGTTGAAAAGCAATGGTGACAGAGCATTTCCGTATTTCAAACCATTCTTGATAGTAAACGTGTCAGACAGATGTTTGCCTACCCGAACTCTGCTATAGTTTTCACTTAGACACATTTTTATTAACCTTGCTAGTTTCATTGGTATACCAAACTCAATGAGAATATTATACAAGACCTCCCTCGTAATTGAATCATAAGCTTTCTTGAAGTCTATAAATAGCTGATGCACTGCCTCATTGTATTCCCATTTTTTTCAAGTATTTGACGAATGCTGAATATAGGATCAGTACTTGACCTGTTACGTCAAAATCCACACTGGTGATCCCAATAATTTCCTCTGCATATGGAGTTAACGTTGACGGCCTTGGGTATTAGGAACTTTATTTTGCAAAGGAGTCAGATGTGAAAGAGGGGAAAATAATTGCCAAAAAACACAAGTTTTTCATTTTCTTTTTTGTGTCTATTTTTTATTTGCCATTCAGTAATCACATAAATTATTTCTAGGTTGAAAAAATATTGGGGCGGGGGCACGTTTGCCCCCCCCCCTCCAAGCTACGCCTGTGTATATGAAGATGGTATCTATTTCTTGTACTAATACTATGGACAGCTGATTTCTTTTAAATTCTTTTGGGTTATTTGCAGTGTAGTTCATTAATGAAAATATGTATTCACGCGAAATAGATAAACTCTATAATCTCTTAAAACGCCTCTATGTGGGTTTCTGGGTTTTTCTTCGACCAAAATTCTGAGAATTTTCTGTTATGGAAGAGACCGTTTATCCTGATGGATACTTGTTCTTTGTGTTCTCGATCCTTCCGGGCGAATTCCAGAACAGTATCCTGAATTCCACTACGTCCACTTCCTTCCAAATCCTTTCCAGTTAATTAGTTACCGTCAAATTGTTTGCCGCTGTAAAGTCTTCGTAGGCCTCTGAACGTTGTAGAATCATTTTAACAACTGTTACACGTGGGCTCGATAATACAGTGCTGTTTGTTTACAGCAGTAATGTCTGGTTCTATGTAAACTGTAACTTTAGGCTGTATCGGGATACTTCGGTTCAGTTTTGTGTTATTTTAGTGGTTATGGACGGGGAGTGTGGCATATACCATCAATGTAACATTCCTTCAGTAGTATGACATTTATTAAAATTTCGCTGTGCGAAAATCATGTAAATAGTTATAGTTATTTTTTGGCTCATTTTTGAACATTGTCCGTAGTCCCAGTTTCATAACACCGCAACGTTCCTGAAACTGTTCCATTTTACTTCCTCAGGCTACAGTGTAAGACGAGCTGTGCCAGAAATAAAACGGGGTAACCTTACTTTGCGGTACTTCACCAGGTGGCAGGATAGTCAGTTTCCAGTAAATGCTTACTTTCCGTTTCTATACCAGATGGCAGGGTAGTCGGTTTCCGGTAAGCTGTAGTTTCAGAAAACGAGCGGTGGAAAATGCCGTAAATGTCAATCAGCTTGCTCATCGTCGACAGAACAGTGCAATGTTAGCTTACTGTTGTAGTTGTTTATAGAACGGTGTTTAAGTCTAGCAAATTTTATCGCGTAACATTTAAGCATTCCATCTGGTCATCGTAAGTGTTATTAACCGGATGCATCTATTAGCAGTTATGACAGAGTATGCGCCAATTAGATAACAACCTGCCGACCCCTGTAGCCGCGCTGTCTAAGGCATGGGTCTGCGGCCGCTCGCTTGCTGGAATTGTAGGTTCGAATCCCGCCGGGTGCACGGATGTCTGTTTCTTGTGAATGTTGCGTGTGGTCAGGTAGAGGTTTTTGCGACAGGATGATCGCTCGTGCAGAGCAGTCCTATCGAGTGTATGGGATTCTTATCCCAGCAGTGTGACAGATTTGTTTCTCGGCCACCACGTTTACATCGGCTTTAGAATCCACCCATCGTCCTGCCCAAGCATGCGAGATTTGTTTACGTTTAGTGTTGGCTGTGGAATTAGCATAACTTTCTTCATTCTTGGAATGAAGTGAAACCACCCATCCCAACCAAAATGGGTACATGGAGTAAACCGACCGAGGCGTGAATCTGAGCGCCTCCCAACACCTAGTACCTTCGTTAAGAATGAGTGGAACTATGCCTCCGTTCAGCTTCAGGTCTTCATGGCTTAGTGCTAAATTAAGTACAGGCATTTTGCCTTTTTATGGGCCGGGATAGCTCGGTCGATATAGCGACTCGCTACGGGCTGGATGGTCCGGGGAGCGAATCCCGGTGGGGGGCGACATTTGCCGCACCCGTACAGACCGGCCGTGGGACCCACCCAGCCTCCTGTACAGTGGGTATCGGGTTGTTCCCGGGGGTAAAGCAGCTAGGGGGTGGGGCTAGCCACCCCACACCCCCTTCTCCTGCCGAGGCTAACGAAGGGGTAGAGCTATACCTCTACTCCCCGTTGGGCCTTAATGTCCTTTATAGGGTCCCCTTTACCTTTTACCCTATTTTTCATTTAGTTGACTGCAACAATAGGCTCTCTAAAAGCGTAGGTGGTTGCTTATCTAAACGGAGGGCAGTAGGTGATATGTTAGCGTAAGGGGAAAATATGAATAACTCCATTCACATGTATGAATAACGCTGTATCTCGACAAAGATCGGTGGTTATCTAGCCTGTAAGACGGCTGCAGGCGCTGTCGAAAAACAATGTGGTCGCATGACTACGCATTGTGTTGAATATAGCCTCGTTTCTTACCCCAGTTATTGGTCTTCGTTAGGATTTAAGTGCACTGTTACATATGCGTTTTTATTGAACTGTATGACAGGCCCTTTACCCAACAGTACTCAGCGATTGCGTGGGAGAGAAAGCGTGTGTAGTATATTGGATTCGATAAACAGGAATTCCAGTATGTGTTTTGCGTGCAATGAAACAGTGTTACCATCTTGATTGTGAACAAGTATTCACTGGCTAAATGTAGACTTATTCTTCGCTATTGTACAGGAGTCATTTGGCATTCATAGCTATTCATTTATTCCGTGTTTAGGTTTATTTGTAGAAGTAATAGCATTACACAAGCGTCACTTCTGAGAATCCGAAAGAATTTTCCCCTTGTTTTTCGTTAAATAACAAAAAATATTTGTTATGAATTTTACATTATTGTGAATATTATACGAGCATATCATGTAATGTACCATTTTTACAACGATTTAGTGTTGATAAAACTTACATAGTTTTATCTGACCTTATTGTGTAGTGACTAGACTTCGGATTGATTTACCCTGGGTTCGAATCCCCACAGGGGCAAGAGCTTTTTCTCTTCTTCAGATTGTTCAGGCCGACCCTGGGGCGCACCTGACTGCCTATTCAGTGGGTACCTGGGTTATTTTCAGTAGGTAAAGCGGCTGGGGTGTGAAGTCGACCACTCAACTTCATCTAATGCCGATGTTAAGAATACGCAGAGCTATAGTTCTGCTCCCCCTGTGTGTCTTCAGGGCGTGGACAGGGACATTTCGACTTTTTTACAAATTGTGAATAACGCTTAACCGGTATGAACCTTAATTAACCTTTTAAAGCCTAGCGGTAACTTTACATACGACCAGGTTTAATATTAAAAAATTCTACGTGGTGCCCACATTGCGTTTATGTGTTTTGTACGGATCTCAGAACAAACAACAACTTTTGCCTTATAAAACATTAAGAGACTGGTTTTTATAACCGAAGTGGAGAGTGTTTACAGCGCGGTACGCACTGAGTCCTTATATAAAACAGATACGCTTCGTCTTTAAAGTGTTAAACTCTCCTAGCCATTATAAAATTCCAGCTCAATCCACTGAGCAAGTGGTTAATTCTTCGCACTTATACTCGGGAGGCTGCGGATTCAATTCCGGAGGCCACCCATCCTGACGAAGGCTGTTCATGATTTCCGCAGTCCCTTCCGCCAAACGCCGGGATAGCGCCTCGAGTTACGCCACAACCACTGTCTTCTAAATTACTTCCAAATTATTCAGTAGTCTGCCTGCTCTACGACGCTATATATTCTGAGCTACTTATAGCGCCGTTAAGTAAGTGACATATTAAAGGTGAAAAAGGTAAAGTAGCCCCTGCCAACGTCGTCAAGGCATATAGGGGGCACAGAGGTATAGATCCACTCCTTTTAACTCGCCTGTAGGCGGAGGTGAATGGTCAACACCAGGCCCCGACTGCTTTACCTCCGAGAAGAACAACTGGTACGCATTGGAACAGGAGGCTGAGTGGGCTCTAGCGACGGTCTGGACGTTTCTGGGAGGAGAAAAATGTCGTTCCACTTCCGGGAATCGAACCCCGGATCATTCATCCTGTAGCGTAGTTGCTATACCGACTATATTATTTTGGCTCATTAAATAGGCAAAAAATAAATACGGCGTCATGCTAATGCCTTTAATTCTTTAGATAAAGAATGTCGACAAAAGGACGGGTACCACCGCCCTACCACACGTTATTTTTATATGCTTTGTGAAAAGGTGCGTAACATGAGACATGCTTGTGTGTGTGCGTGCGTGCGTGCGTGCGTGCGTGCATGCGTGTACATAAAGCAAGAAGGAATATCAATATTTAATCTGCCACTGCAATTTTAATCGCGTTTTGAACTGCGCTTGTACGTGTGTCCTCATTGCTTATGAACGCTTGATAGTAAATTATTTACAGTAGACGTTTAAAATTTTAAAACTTTATGCCTTCAAAACATAAAAATGCAATCAACCTCTCTTTTTCCCGTTTGTTTAATATTTTACTGCGTATTGTGAATTTATCAGACGTGATTAGCCTTCCATACACTTCTTGCTGTCACTTTTATGTGGCACAGACGGAGGCTGCGTAAGCCACTAAACTTGAGTGTTGGAGTTTTGCCGTCGTCGTCATAGTAAGGCGTACAAATGATGAAGCTGTTCATTACACAGAAGTTTCGTATTTGGTGGCCCTCAGCAGCCCTCAGTACTTGGTTGATTAGATCGAGGAGTGTAGGAGGTGCAGGATCATGCGCCATGCTTGGAGGAAAAGAGAAATACATGCAGAGTTTTTGTGGAGAAGCCTGAATGGAAGAGGGCGCGAGGAAAACATGGGCGTAAGAACTAACTAACTAACTAACTAACTCCATGGAGCAGAGGCCTTCTTGAGAAGCTAACAGTTTCTCAGCTAGTCAAGAAATTCCCCACATTTTATGGAACCCGAAGGTTCATTACCGCATTCACAAGAACCCGCCACCCGTCCCTATCCAGAGCCAGCTCAATCCAGCCCATGCCCCCATCCCACTTCCTGAAGATCCATTTTAATATTGTCCCATCTACGCCTGGGTCTCCCAAGTGGTCGCCTTCCCTCAGGTCTCCCCACCAAAATCCTGTAGGCATCTCTCTTTTCCCCCATACGTGCTACATGACCCGCCCATCTCCTCGATTTGATTACCCGAATAATATTTGGTGATGAGTACAGGTCATGAGGTTCCTCGTTATGTAGTCTTCTCCACTCCCATGTCACGTCGTCCCTCTTAGGCCCAAATATCCTCCTCAGCACCCTATTCTCGAACACGCTCAGTCTTTGTTCCTCCCTCAGTGTGAGAGACCAAGTTTCACACCCATACAAAACAACAGGTAAAATTATAGTTCTGTAGACCCTGATCTTTGTGTTTTCTGATAGCAACCTGGAAGACAAAAGATTCTGTACCGAATGATAGCAAGCATTCCCCAACTTCAATCTGCTCTTAATTTCTTCATGAATGGAGTTTCTATTCGTTAGGGTAAGTGGGCGTAAGTGGGAGGATAATATTAGACTGGATATTACAGATATAGGAGGAGAGCGCGTGAACTGGTTTTATGTGGCTGTAGATGCGGACAAGCGGGTGTCTCGTGTGGACGCAGTAGTGATCTTTCTGGTGCATAAAATGTGAGGGAAGTTCTCGACTGGTTGGTGAACTGTTTCTCAAGAAGAACTTCTGCATGAAGTTAGTTGGTGTTACTAATTGTGGGGTTAATTGGCTAGGAGTGTGTTCTTATTGTTAACCTTTGTTAACATGCAGTTATGTTGACTAGGAGTAGTGCAATTTAGTGACTAAGCCACTGGCTAGACCACTGGGACATCGCGTTCGAGCTCCCCAGCATCTAGACCAGCTCTGGGATCTACTCGTCATCGCAGCTAATGGATAGGCCTACTGAGGTAATTCGTATTTCCGAGGTTAAACATGCGTATAGCTGTGCCTTCATTCCCCATACTCCTTCAGGGCTTAATGCTTAATTAAAAGCAGAATTGTTCCCTGTGTTAACGTTTATTATCTTCTTTTATAGTTTTGTCTGGGCCGTAGACTCAGATTAACAAATACACACTGAAACCTATCAGAGTTTAAAGTGACTGTCTCGGTTGTATTATGGAAATCATCAGAAAAAAGCCTTTTGTTCTTGTAACAATTTTTGACGTCCTTATATGTCTTGAAATTGGAAGAGAACTGCTACTGGTTTGAGGATGCGCGCAGGGAAGGGGACATTTCAGATTTGTATGCACTGCGATGTAATATGTAGCCCATGTAACAATGAGTTCGCTAGAGAACCATTCATTTCCCAACACTTTTATCTCTCCTGTCGCTAGCCTCGGGGGGGAAAAAAACGCCAAGTGGTCATTTATGTCAAATTATTCTTGTCTTTCCCCTCACCCACCTCTCCCTACCAACTATAAACCCTTTCACAGACTAAAACTCTTTCTGTGTTATCTAAATAGTACGGAACCCCCCCCCCCCCGCCCCCCACTCCCCATTCAAAACATTTTTTTTTATTCAGTAACCAGTTACGATCGTGTCTGTGGTGTTTTTAACGCTTTCAACGCATTAGTACCGAGCGGGAACAAAATGTGATATTGTATGTCCCATGACACAGTAGGAATATTATGCTGGTCATGGAGTTTATATTTCGCCGACGCTAAATTTTGACACAAGTGTTTATTTTGAGAAACTCATGCTGAAAAAACACAAGTCAGTGAACGTACGTCTAACGTAACATTTGAGGCGGCTTCGCGTAACTATTGTTGCCGTGGAAAAGTAATAAGTATTAAATATTGTGTGTGTGTGTGTGTGGGTGTGTGTGTGTGTGTGTGGGGGTGTGTGTGTGTGTGTGTGTGTGTGTGTGTGTGTGTGTGTGTGTGTGTGACTGTAGCCTGAGTTATCCGGCATGCAAAGCGCATCTACCGGATTGTAATGTCACCTGTCGCCCGTCTGGCTGCACCAGTTTTTCCACATTATCTCATAAACGACACAATTTTCGGAACAAGGTTATTGAACATAAAATTTGTGTTTTGACATTCTCTTCATTTTTTTGAAATGTCTCTCATTCAGACAAGAATTCAGGCAGTTATATCCATAAATATTCATAGGTGTTCATATAAAAGTACGCGTTAATCTTGTCAGATTTTAATCAAATTTGTATTTTCTCGACGGATTTTATAAAAATCCTCGAATATAAAATTTTATGAAAATCCGTCCCGTGCGGACTGACAGATGGTACTCGCTTTTCGCAGTTTTGCGAACGCACCTAAAACTTTACATTTGGAACAAGACTACAGAGCGACAAGAACGTCATACAATATTTCTGTACGAAAGCTTAACCCATTTAAGTCAATGTAACCTGAATTATATATAAAGTTTCAATACGTACCGCGCAGTAAACACTCCTTTGCGGTTATAAAAACCAATCTGCTGTACGGGGAAGTATTTCCTGTGGGCAGAACGTAGGTTGTAATATTTTTTGAATATTAGACTTTTAGGATACAAAATAATGACTGGGCCTTGAAGGGTTAAAGCAAAAAACTGTTTTGGAAGCCTGTGAAAGATTTTAAACCTCTAATACATGACATTAATGGAACCAGCATTTAAGAATTTACGAATTCTATTTCACGCACAACAAAGAGTGTCTCCCTTATGTCTTAAACCTGCATACAGAAGTACTCGACGTTACCCAATTATCGCATCACGACAGAACGCGACATAGCGTCGGCAAATACGTGTAGTGGCGCATTTGATGGAGTCATCAATGCAGAAGCAATTTTCTTTTAAATATTCGCCAATCCAGAAAAGTTTCTGATTTCCATATTTAATTTTGTTGGTAGTGCTTACATACATGTAACGATCCACTGTACTTTTATTATTGTTATATTAGTCCAGGAATATTCGATAAATATCGGTTATAGAATATCAATAATATCAATATTAATTTACACAGAAACTTCAGGGAATGAGGACAAAAGCTGTTTAACGAAAAATTATTAATAAGGTTGTATATTGTCACATTGATTTACTAATTTTAAATTACAGCTGCTGGAGTGATATAGCTCATGGCATATTGAATGATTAAAATTTAAAAAATTATATATTTGTATATACAGGGTATAGGAAGTGTTGCTTGATATTCGATGTTTAACATATTTTCTCTATTGTCAAGTGACTTTTCTCCACTCCGTATATACAAGCCAAATTAAATCCCCTTTTGTGGACAGTACTGGAGGAATTCAATTTCCATCAAAGGTGTAGACACATCGAAGGGAAAATATTACTGTATAGTGTAAAGGTAAATTTACCCTAGAACAGGCCATGGAGGTCCAGAGGGGGAGTAGAGGTAGAGCTCTACTCTTTCTTTAACCTCGGCGCTAGATGGGGTAGTTGATAAACGCCACGCCTCGGTCGCTTTACCCCCTGGAAGGAGACCCGGTACTCATTGTAGAGGAAGCTGAGTGGGCCGCAGGGACGGTCTGAACGGGTGCGGAAAATCTCGTCCTCACCAGGGTTCGATCGCCGGCCCGTCTAGGCCGTAACGGGTCGCTGTACCGACCGAGCTATTCCAGACCCTTTGTTGTATGGTGCATTTCTGCTACATGGCGTATGTAAAGGGAATTTTTACGTTACAAATACCGAATTCGCGATAGGGTGATCGGCGCGTCTGCTTCGTACCCGGGAGGTCACGGCTTCAAGCCTCGGCCCAGAGACTTGTATCCTGACTGACGTTTTCCTCAGGTCGTTCCTCAATGTAAGCCACTACCGCTTCATTCCACGTACTTTTCAGTTCATTAGTCAGTCACAACACTGACGTTCAACGATATGTAACCTGAGCTAACCCCATGCTCAGGGTTCTTCTTGAGAGGATAACATTTCCCTCAGCTAGTCAAGAAATTCCCCACATTTTATAGAACCCCATTGTTCTTTATTGTGTTTACAAGATCCCGCCCTGAGCCAGAAAAATCAAGTACACGCCTTCCCATACAATTTCCTTAGTACTGTCCTTCCATCTACGCCTCGGTCTTTCAAATGGTCTCCTTCCTTCAGGCATTCTCACCTGTTCCCTATATGCATTTCTCTTCTCCCCCACACGTGTAACATACCTATCTCATGCTCCTTCACTTGATTACCCTGATAATATTAGGCAAGGGTTACAATTGCCGATCCCAATAGCCGCGCGGCCTAAGGCGTCGGTCTGCGGCCGCTCGCTTGCTGGGATGGCGGGTTCGAATCCCGGCGCAGGCATGGATGTCTGTTGTGAGTGTTGTGTGTTGTCAGGTAGAGGTCTCTGCGTGGGCTGATCACTCGTCCAGAGGAGTCCTACCGAGTGTGGTGTGTCTGAGTGTGATCGTGAAGCCTCGATAGTGAGGAGGCCCTGGCCCACTGGGGGCTGTGGCGCCACTGGAAAGAAAAAAAAAGAATTGCAAGTCATAAGGCGTTTCTTTATGCAGTTTTATTCAGCTTACCGAGATGAAATATTCCCGACTGTGTGACGTCATTTTATATGCGATTTTTTTTTGTAACGTCGGGTTTTGACGCCAGACCGGGCGAACAACTGTCAGTCGTGAATGTGACAGCTCTTGACATGCCCATTTGGTAAAGAATTCACGAAAAGAATAGAATCAATTTACAATGTGAGTCCGACACATGGATACGCTTTTTTTTTTAAATTCCTTTACATTTGTAGCGCTAAAATATTTCCATTATAGCGTTTTGCATTCTTTCATGACGCATACCTTTCGTGACCGGTACGATTGCAGTAGGTCCCATGAACCGTTTCAGGCCCAGTGGTCACATTACGTATCGCCAGGTTTAACATTAAACATTTCATTCCTCTCCATAGATTGGATTTCTGTTATTTTTTTATAAATCCCAGAAAAAACAGCGATTATCTCTCTGTACAGTGTTAACTTGTTGTGTTTATAACCGAGAAGGGGAATGTCAACTGCGCGGTATGAAATGAATCTTTAAATATAATTCAGGTTGATCTTGAATCTTTAAAGGGCAGTGCCGTGGCTCAGGAGATTAGTTGCCGGCCTCTTACGCGGAGGTCCGGCGTCGATCCCAGGTCATTCTAAAGTGAGATACGTGGTGAACAAAGTGGAACGGGGGCAGGTCTTCTCTCAGGGCTTCGGTTTTCCCCTGTCAGTATCATTCCACCAAGGCAGCTTATCTTCATCTACACGCCCCTCTTCCCAGAAAAACAAATGGGCGAAAGCTGGGAACCTTTCAAAAAGCAGCGTTCTATCGGAAATCGGGGAAAATTCGTTAGAAAGTACTTTTGTTTCTTTTTTAACCCTTTAAAGACGAAGCGTATCTGTTTTATATAAGGACTCAGTGCGTACCGCGCTGTAAACACTCTCCACTTCGGTTATAAAAACGAATCTCTTAGTGTTTTATAAGGCAAAAGTTGCTGTTTGTTCAGAGATCCGTACAAAACACATAAACGCAATGTGGGCACCACCTAGAATTTTTTAATGTTAAACCTAGTGGTATGTAAAGTTACCGCTAGACTTTAACCCTATAAAGATGAAGCGTATTTGTTTTATGTAAGGACTCAGTGCGTACCGCGCTGTAAACACTCCCTACTTCGGTTATAAAAACCAGTGTCTTAATGTTTTATAAGGCAAAAGTTGCTGTTTGTTGTGAGATCCGTACAAAACACATAAACGCAATGTGGGCACCACGTACAATTTTTTAATGTTAAACATGGTGGTGTGTAAAGTTACCGCTAGGCTTTAACCCTATAAAGACGAAGCGTATCTGTTTTATATAAGGACTCAGTGCGTACCGCGGTGTAAACACTCTCCACTTAGGTTATAAAAACCAATCTCTTAATGTTTTATAAGGCAAAAGTTGCTGTTTGTTCTGAGATCCGTACAAAACACATAAACGCAATGTGGGCACGACGTAGAATTTTTTAATGTTAAACCGGGTGGTACGTAAAGTTACCGCTAGGCTTTAAAAGGCTAGGCTTTAGACGGCTAAACGTACTTTTGGCTGTGCTGGTTTTGCGTGTCTGTCGAGCGGGAAGTCATGTTTGTGTTGATAACCAATAAAGGGCCCATTGATATTTGAACGGAAAATTTTCACAAATCCCATCTCTAGTTTTGCTTGTCGCTGAACGTCTGTTACACATTACATCCGTAGAGGGATAACATGAAATTACAGCTGCACTGAGTATGCTTGCCATGAATTTGAAAGGTTTTGAGAGATAATGTGATCGTGCCAGCAGTGCTAGTACCTAAAGGCCAACTGTGACTAAGCAAAATCAATACCAGTCTCAACACAACTTTATCTTTATTAGATAATAGGGTTTATGTGTCTAATTGAGCTACATGTTTTGACTTGTGTAACCTTAAGGCTGTTAAACTTAAAAAAAAACACACTGAGGAAGACACTGTATTATACAGTGTCTTCCTCAGTGCCGGTAACAGCAAGATATCTTTGCTTGACAGCTGCGGTTTCTGGGGTATTACGTAGCGTCGAATGGTAATCGTTTTCTTGGACTTCTTGACCCTTGAAGATGGGACCTTTACGTTGTCCCGAAACGTCGGTAGGGGATTACCATCCGACCCTTCATAATACCCCAGAAGAGCGCAGATCGCATCAACATGGCGGCGGAAGCCTCAAATCACGGATGTCCCTGCTTGGTACGTACTTTGCTGACAGCCCTTTCGTCCTTGTATTACTGTATATAATTTTTATCTGCAACTGTATTATCAATTGTCTCCTACCCACAGTTATTTTTCCTTGCAGGGTGGTGATTTACTACACACACAATACTCGTTACCCATGAGAATCAGTCACAATTATTTTTACGTATATTTTATGTATTCCAAACCACCTATTGTTTTTAAAATTTAATATTTTATATGCGTTTGTTCTAATACTTCTGTAATATTTCGATGTATCTGTCCTTTGTAATGCATCTCCCTGAAGATGGTCACATGAATGGCCAAAACATATAGGCGGTATACGGTGTGTGTGTGTGTGTGTGTGTGTGTGTGTGTGTGTAATATACTTTCATACACTTACGTGCATTTATTGGTTTTGTTATCTAATTGCTTAACCCTTTAAAGACGAAGCGTATCTGTTTTGTATAAGGACTCAGTACGTACCGCGCTGTAAACACTCTCCACCTCGGTTATAAAAACCAATCTGTTAATGTTTTATAAGGCAAAAGTTGCTGTTTGTTCTGAGACCCATACAGAACACATAAACGCAATGTGGGCACCACGTAGAGTATTTTAATGTTAAACCTGGTCATATGTAAAGTTACTGCTAGGCTTTAAAAGGTTAATGCACGGTTTCGGATCGTTTAGGATTGATACCCTGCATTCCTTCGTTGGATGTCGCCTCTGCCCCGAGCCTACTGTAACTCGGCTCTTCGCACAGTGATATCACTCCGATCTGTGTCGCGTAGCGTTGCAGGTGCAGCTGTGTACTGTGCTTCAGTACACGGTCTGCAGGGAGAAAATAGGGGGGCCGAGGGACGTTCTGTGTGTTATCCGCAGACGGATGGTGTGCCAGGCCAAGCGTGCTAACTGAGCTGTACATGTGGCTTCTGTCTGAAGCATCCATGAATCGAAACCAGAGACTAGCTGTATTGATTTCAGCATACCTATGGCAAAAGGGAATATACTCAGGGTTTAGGATGTGATGCCTGAACAGTTACGTCCTAAATATTAGTGGCTATTTGAAGAGCGTGCCGATCCCAGTGGCCGCGCGGTCAAAGGCGTGGATCTGCGGCCGCTGGGCCTGTGGAATTGCGGGTTCGAATCCCGCCGGAGGTATGGATGTATGTCTGTTGTGAGTGTTGTCAGGTAGAGGTATCTGCGTCGGGCAGATCACTCGTCCAGAGGAGTCCTGCCGAGTGTGGTGTGCCTGAGTGTGATCGTGAAGCCTCGATAGTGAGGAGGGCCTGGCCCACTAGGGGCTGTTGCGCCACTGGAAAAAAAAATTAACAGCGTAAACTGTAACTTGTATTCGGAATGTGTCTATGCAAAGTACATTTTTCAATAACAAGCATTTCTTAGCTGAACAAATGAATCCTGTCGTCATGATGTGGACAGTGTTTGGACCTAAGGGGCAGGAAGTAACAGGTGGCTGGAGAAATTTGCGTAATGAGGAGCCACACAATGTGAACTCCTCACCTGATACACTCGTCACTGGATACTAGGGTGATCAAGTAAATGAGGAAGGGGTGAACGGACTGCGTGGCATAAAAAATAAATTGAGGGTACTGGTTGGAAAACCTTACAGAGACAAACTGGAGGATCTAAGCGTAGATGGAACGCTAGTATTAAAACGGATATTACAGAAGCGCGACGGTGGGGGAGGAGTGTATTGGATTCATCTGGCTCAGGTTAGGGGTCAGTAGTTGGCTGTTTTAACCATGATAATAAACTGTAGGTTTTCAAAAAATGCTGTTTTTTTTTGCTTAGTTGACGCCCCATTAACTTCCAAGAAGTACTCTGCTTTATGAATTTAGTTACTAAATTCATTTACTGTGTATATTTTCCAGAAACGGAGTCAAATCCCACGGGCCCATTTTTAGTGTCAGAATGACCATCATTGTTGTATATTACACGACGTAAATGACATCATTTGTAAACCTGAAATACACGAGTGTGAAATGACAAGGTTGGCAGTGCTGCTGTGCTTTACGAGTTACTCGGAAGTGAGGAATAAAAATGTATTACGACCCATCTTGTACGACCCAGCAGTCTACACGTGTCATATCTAGATGCTGGGGGATTTTTGTATCGCTTCAGTCAGTTACTTCGTTCCAATAGAATTACCACGCCTTCTGTTTAACGGCAAGAAATTCTGAGAATAGCTTGTGACACCTTTTTTAATATGTGCTTCCCTTTATGTGTAAATTCTAGCCAGAACAGTTGGTTCACAGTCATGCAACTGAGCGGTATATCTTTTTGCATAACTTCGAATCTCACAAGTTCCTGTTGTCTAACATTCTGTAAGACACAGCCTGAAATTTTCGCATCTTCGTCGGGTATCTAATTGTTGCTATTTTAAAGAATATTACACGCAGAGCTTTTAAATATCTTTACGCTCTATCTCCATGCAAAATTTCACGTGCGTAGCTGCAGTAGCTCATTCCCTAGTTATCGTCATCAAATCTAAAGCTGTACGTATACAGATTTCGTATATAGCCTTCCTGTTGTTATGCACTCTAGGAGATTTGTCGTAAGAAATGTTTACATATTTACCAACGTTATATTAACACACAGGTTTTGAGGGCCTTATGTTTTGTCGCTATTGTCGTGCCTGCTTCAGAATGTTTCCCGACCGGCATGTTGGTATTACTGATAACAATAAACGAACAGGTCAGAAAATGTCGGCAATGCGTGATACTTCTTGTACGTTCCTCCTCTTATCGTCCCTTTAAATTGTGCCCGTAACTTAGCAACAGATTTACAATCGATAGTGTTCAACTGTTGTGCAGAATCGTAAATATTTGTGCCACCTCAGCGCGTACATCGCAGAGAAGACAGCCTCCAAATTGTCATTTAGATCGGCAGCTGTTTCTTCGGCCTTAGCGCGTTCGTCGCACCGAAGACATCTTCCAAATTGCGTTTAGATGTTTTTATTTGGCCTCAGCGCATACATCGTACAGAAGACAGCCTCTAAATTGTAATTTAGATAGTGAGCTGTTTCTTTGGCCTCAGCGTGTACGTCGCAAGAAGACAACCTCTAAATTGTCATTTAGATTGTCAGCTATTTCTTTGGCCTCAGCGCGTATATAGCAGCGCAGACAGCCCCGAAATTGTCGTTTAGATTGTCAACCCTTTCATTGGCCTAAGCTCGTACCTCACAGAAAGCACAGTCTGTCTCCATTGTAGAAAGAAATCACGCAGGCTAAATATACATAGGCGTTCATGTGAAGTTTCTGTTACTTTTTTTCCGATTTTAACTGAAGTCCGTGCCTGTTGTCAGAGTTATAATAAAAATCACAAATATGAAATTTCACGAAAATCCATCCGGTAGGGGCTAGCGGTTCGCTGGGAACGGACGGACGCACGGTAGGATGAATTATTAATGGAAGGAGAAGGAATCGGCAGTGTCGTAATTGGAAGAACTACCCCAGAATTTCGTGTAGGGACTGAGGAATACTGGGAAAAATATGTTAGTACGTATATTCTGTCTGCGGACCGAATTTGAAGTGTCTATCTCTTGCATGCAAAGCCGGGATGTTAGCCACTTCATCGTGTTGTTTGATGAAACTCATAAATTAGGTGTTAAGGAAGTTTGTTGTGAGCGCGTTAATCGGACTGAAGTACCGCTTTGTCTTTACTGAAAATACACTTCTGGTACATGTATTGGCAGTGTTGAATCTTGTTGTTCTGTTTCTGTAGGAATAATTTTGCACAAAAATTCCGATATATTCTGGTAATGTTGGTTGGTTGTGACTTTTTCACGCATTATTTAATTATTCTATATTTCGTGTGTAACCATTTTCCCTCCCCAGTTGGCTCAGTACAAGCTTGCAATTAGGGAATGAACCAAATATATACACATACAATTTGCTATCTGGTTGCAGCGTTGATTTGTCCTCTGGGGAGAAAGAAATGCTAATTTAGCCGTGTCTAGTATTGTCAGCACAACTAATAACGTGTTTCACAGGCGGAGCTGTGGCTGTGTATAGTCATGATATTTAACACGTACCGTTCGAAATGAAATTCAGTCTACAAATAAACGCAACATGAGCTTAATTAGGCTACGTCATGATTTTAGAGAATGCCAACTTAGGAGTATCCAAGAATACTGCAGTTTATCTAGTAACTATTTAATTATGTATAGCCTTAAAATTTTTTTGAGCCCCTTTTTTTTTCTTGAACATTTCTATTTTTCAGAGGAATCTGCTGCCTCCATTTTCATGGTAGAAAGTATATTTTCTTTTTTATACGTAAATATAGCTGTACTAATATTAAACTGATTTTGATTTTCAACAGGCAGACTTTCAGTACAAACTGTATTGAGGAAAGGATGTCTGTTCCCGTGCACGTTTTCGCCTTGTAAAAGCGAACTTCGCCTGAAGTACGTAACCTGAACAAAGCATCTGTACTTCACTTTAATTGCGAATGTTCAAATTCTGTAAATATATATGTCTTATTGCAAGTTTACAACTCAAGTACATATTCCTGTGTCTTTTAGTATTTTTATCTTCTGTTCCTATTGATAACGGCTACCAGCTCTGCCCTATTCTGCTAACACACATAACGACAGAACAGCAGCTGTATGCGGCCATATTCTGGTCCTAATCGTAACTAATTGGTAGCATACGTAACAACAAAATGGCCAGTTCTACCGGTTTGTATCATCATAACGTTAGAGTAGCACCAAGCAGCCTCTGTGACCGTCTGCTTGCCCTTCAGTAACTTACTCCGTAGCTGACAGATTTTGTTGTATCTTCGTGCTGACTGTAATGCCATTAATGTTGTCCGGTGTTGTACCTGTACTGCATAATCTTTAGTAGTAATACTTTGGCGGTCGAACTGACACTGGCGCTGAAGGGTTCTGACGGTTTGTAAGTTAAATGCATATAGCCTTTATAAGTGCCCGAACTTTGTATTCTCTCATTATGCATGTTTATTAACCCTTCAAAGACGAAGCGTACCTGTTTTATATAAGGACTCAGTGCGTACCGCGCTGTAAACACTCTGCACTTCGGTTATAAAAACCAGTCTCTTAATGTTTTATAAAGCAAAAGTTGCTGTTTGTTCTGAGATCCGTACAAAACACATAAACGCAATGTGGGCATCACGTAGAATATTTTGATGTTAAACCTGGTGGTACGTAAAGTTACCGCTAGGCTTTAAAAGGTTAACAGACCTGGTAGTAGTTACAGATAGGAACGGAAAGTGGCGGCAGTGAAAGGTATTGGAAGGTGCCTGTGCTTTAGTCACTACTTAAGTTTAAATATTTTCTGCAGATAGGAGCCTCGCTTACTACATCAAATTGTCTTTTCATATTAAAAGATTATTATTATTATTATTTTTATTATTACTACTACTACTACTACTATTTTAGAGTTCCTCGATGGCTGTAATGCGTAAGAAAACTCACTGGAGATTGAAAAAATACAATTTGTTTTTCTTTGAAAGTTAAACTGGTTTATGTATGACAGTGGCAATGGATGTTCAGTATTTGTTAAGGCAGTATTCTTGTATGTAATAAAACAACATCTATGAACTTTATATGAATCTTTCTCCATCGCTATGAATGTGTAAAGAAATACGACGAAGAATGATTTTCGATTCTGTGCCGTGCAACCGTCTCTCTAACAATACATATCTTTTTCTAGTAAATGAACATCAAACCGTCACAAAGAACACTTGTGTGAAATTTAGTTCATTGGTAGACGCGGCAGTTGGCGGTAGTATGTCATCAAAGCCATGCAGATGTCATTGAGTGTAAGGGCCGCTGTACGTTACTTCTTATCTTCTTGTTGAATCGAGTTCGCTTCATTTTCTCTTTCAGCTCCAACTGCCCACGGTAAGAATAACACAAAGGATGTGCTGAGATAATATGGCCAGGTCACCCTAAAACAAAGCTTGGTAGAAGCACGTTTCTAAAGGCCCGTACGTGCCTTGCTGTTCAATAGGAACAGAACGAAATGTGGCGGTTAATTTAAGTGTTATCCTTAATGGCTAAAGCACGGATAATTAACTTCGTATTTTTAAGGTTTATAGATGGGTGTGTTGGTTCTGGGTTTACTTAACGACGTCCATTCCATTGCAGCGAATGTGTAGCTTCGAATTACGTTGAGAGAATGGATATATCCTTCGAATTTAAACACTTTTTGTACCGAATTACCAAAAAGGCTTGAGTATCGCTGAAAGGCTTGTATACGAGAGGTACCTGGTTCGAGACTGGGTTGGGGCACAGGCCATCATAACAGAGATTGTTTTCGTGATTTTCATCAGTTTCTGTAGGGAAATGTCAGAATAGTAGGTAGCCGGATTGGGCTAGGAACCGGTTTTTTTTTAAATCATTTTAGTCGCTTTCGCAAAATTGGAAACAGAAGCTGTTAACTTCGTCATGGCTGTCTGTCTGTCTGTCTGTCTGACCATCCGCCCGTCCACATGGAACAACTTGGTTCCCACTCGACTGATTTTAATGAAATTTGATATTTGAGGGTTTGTGGAAAATCTGTTGAGAAAATTATGTTTTGATTAAAATCTTACAAGAAAAGCGTGTACTTTACATGAAGACCTATGTGCATTTATGATAATATCTCGCGGAATTCTTCAGAATCAGAAAATATCTGGGATGGTATTTGTAGAGAAGGTCAAGGCACACGTTTTGTTAGCAATATGTTCTTTCAGGATATTTCGTAGCTCGACAGCAGTGCGAAGGGAACTCACTTTTGCGTTTCCATGGCAGCAGTAAACACTTTTGTATTGTTGACAGCTACATCTACGCAAACAACTACAAAATGGATCTACTGTTGCGTTTCCATGGCAATAGTAGTTACGCGAACGCGCCCCAATGTAAAATTTTGCTTCGTTTCATCGACTGTTTATAACCTGAAGCACGCATAACTTCGTGAAATACGTAGTTGTAATTAATCAGTAAGTTATGAAAGAAAACGGTTCTTCTGCTGCCTTTTATATCTTTTAATGTGTACTTCAAACCAGGGGGTTGACAGATCTTCCAAAAAATTAGTGGTTATCTCAAAACTCAAGACCCCTATAGATCTGACGTGAAACGAATTTCATACTAAGGACCCAAAATATTAGGCATCACCCTGCGAAATTTAGTCTCCAGGTCGACCTCGCGTCTGGTATTTGTGCACCCCTGCCGTAGACTTATCTTTGTTGTGGCTGATGGAATTTTTTTTTTGTTTTGGAACACGGTTTGTTTTATTGTAGTGTTGCAAGTTGGAATATGATATAGAAGAGAATAAAAGACACATTCTATTCAGTAAGATGAGACTCGGCCAAAACACTGATGAGAGAATAGCGAGCAGATTGAATAGTCTTACGGCTCCAAATCCAGTGCTTTCGTGCCCAGTTAAATATTCATATTACTCTGCGTATGTATTCTTTCTGCGCTCTCTTTATATGTTGCGGTATTGGCTCATCTCACATGCAGACGACAATGTTATCTGTCTTTGGACGGCCCCTGCTACCGATTCTCATCATCAGCAGATGCAGTTTTTTTTTGTTGGGTAGTAAGAGAGAAAAAGCCGAATTACTGCAAGGTATAAAGAGGGAGAGGGTGATATAGAAGATGAAAGAAAAAGACAGAAGTTACTTCTGCCGAAGACGCAATCACACGCATACAAGTCTACCCCACTCCACCACCAATCAATAAGTGACAATCGATTCTGTTGCCAGCTCCTTCTGTCGGCAGTTCGGAGACTTATATAGAAATTTAACTTGTTTGTCTCTAAGTGATAGAAAAATGACGGAAAACTGCACGTTACTTGTGAATTAAGTCATTTATGAGAAGGTTATTTCTAGATATTGGTTAATTTAACCCTTCGAACCCTGTCGTGTGTCTATGCGTATACACAAGTTCAGTTTGTACCTCACAGGGAACATTTCATGAGCATTTGAAGACCAACCTGTTAATGATGATTAGGGAAATAATATATATGTATTTTGAGAATCATAAAAAGCATGCCCTGAGAGACAAAGATATTTTTTGAAGTTAGAGTACATGGTGCATTTACTTATCACTGTGGTTTAAATGTTTGACTAAAATATCTTAACTTTGGAAGACACTAGATCGTGTCAAACACGTACCTTTGTATGTGTGGCGAGTTTGAAAGTGTGTGTAAAATGGTCACGGCTTAGTTTAACCTTTTAAAGCCTAGCGGTAACTTTACGTACCGCCAGGTTTAACATTAAAAAATTCTACGTGGTGCCCACATTGCGTTTATGTGTTTTGTACGGATCTCAGAACAAACAGCAACTTTTGCCTTATAAAACATTAAGAGACTGGTTTTTATAACCGAAGTGGAGAGTGTTTACAGCGCGGTACGCACTGAGCCCTTATATAAAACAGATACGCTTCGTGTTTAAAGGCTTAAGTATTGTTATATTGCTTGTAGGCGCATTCGCAAAATTGTGAAAGCGACTATTAGTTTCTTCATATCTGTCTGTCCGTCCGTCCACATGGAACAACTCGGCTCCCACTTGAGGGATTTTCATGAAATTTGATATTAGAGGATTTTTCGAAAATCTGTTGAACGAGCTCAAGTTGCATTAAAATCTGACAAGAATCGCTGGTACTTTACATGAAGACCTACAAACTTTTTGATAAGATTTCGCTGAATTCTTCTTAGAATGAGAAATGTTTCAGACAAAGGTTGTAGAGAAAATCAAAACACACATTTTATGTTCAGTAACTTTTTTCCGAGAATCGTGCTGTTTATGAGATAATGTGGAAAAATATGGTAGAACCAGACAGGCCACAGCAGACAGTGTAAATACGGCGCATGCGCTTTGCATGCCGGATACCTAAGGCAAAATACGGACACGCACACAGAAAATGTAATATTTACTGCTTTTTTACGGCAACAGTGATTATACGTACATTGCCCATCTTGTTATAAATTATTACGTGAAACCACGCGTAATCTGTCCGGGGAGGCACACCCCAACTGCATGCGCAGAGGTTTGCCCCCTACATACGACTGTGCGATGAAAGCTAACAGCAAAATGCTTTCCACTTATATTTTAATTGACTTGGGATGAGATTATTGGGACATATGGCATGTACGGGAGAGAAGTGAAATAAATACAGGGCTTTAGTGGGAAATATGTAGGAAACAGACCATTTGGAAGACGTAGAACTAGATGGGAGGATGACCGTAAAATGAATCTTACAAAATCAGGACAAAATGACGTGGAGTGGAGTCTTCTGGCTTAGGATAGTGACGAATGGTGGGATTGCGTGAACGCGGTAACAGACGGGTTTTCTTAACGCGTGGGGTTATTCCTACACTACCTGAGCAACTAGGGGGTTCTGAAAAAGAATGTGCTGCAGGTAGTTAGGAGTTTAACTTCACCAACCAAATGACCCATCTGCGTTATAAAAAGTGTCAGTCAGTCTTTTGCGAAATTATTGTGTCTTTGTTGTCGTTGGCGTAGCAAATTACACGTATTTTCTTGAAATTGTGAATAATGATGGGACATATGTGGAATTCGTGACATATTTTTAAACGAATACAGTTTTTTTTACTTTGTAGTTACCGGTTAATAAATATACACAGAATTTTGATACAGAAACCCGTGGGAGTCAGTTATTTAGAAGACCAAGAAGGTTATTGAAATATATTAATAAAACAGATTTTTACGAGGTGGCTAAATCGTCGTCTTTTCCAGCTGCATTTTTGGCGTTCAGAGTGTTAAAGACATTCGATTTATTTGTGAAAATAGTTGAGGGCATTTCTTGAGTCACGGTTTAATAATTAGAAGTATAAACCATGCCACTTTTTTACTGTTCTTAAGGAAAATTCCAAAATTTTGTTACCATTAGGCGGACGCATTCTTAATGACACTCTATCGGAAGAATAATACTTTTTGTATGCAAAGCCTTGCGTGATATTGGTGAACTATCGAGAATGTTGAAACCAGAGTTTAAACACGTTAACGTTACGTGTAATGAGAAGCGGCTTTCATTGTACATGAGATCTGGCAATTTAAAACCTCGCTAACGTCTAGTTGCGGTGCCAACTTCCCTTAACAACACTTCCTTGAAATAGCATATAATATTTCTTTTGTAATAGTCTGTTTAAACCAAGCTAATTTTTTCTCTGAAAATAACTAAAAATAAGAGACGAGAGAGTATTACTAGGAAGCCGATGTCCATTTCTCTTTTACCCTTTACTGTTCATTACATTTCTTTGCGTCTTTTTCTATTACTTCTTTTGCTGTCTCTGTTTCTCCTCTCTCTCTCTCTCTCTGGGGGTTTCTTTAGGAAGGGAAGAACTCTTGCTGACTTGCTCCCAGGTGGCAAGTCTGAGGTGTGGGGACTAATTTAAGCTCCTGAAAGAACCGACGTACCTACAAAGACGTGATAAAGGACTTTAACAAAGCTGCTATCTAGTACAGCTGCTCTGGTACAGATGGTGAGTATCCCAGGGAGGTCTTGGATTGACCTCAAGACTTTTCTGTATTAGCTTAGGTAGAGATACTTCTGTCTATTTATTTACTGTCCATTAGCAATGTCTTCGATAGCTAAAAATTATGTGAAATGGTAAGACAGTTAGTCATGAACTGAAATGGATGCGGAATAACACTCTCGTGGGCTTATTTGAGGTGTAACCCTGATATCTGCTTTGGGGGGCTGAGAAGAATCATCAAAAAACCACAGTCATTATAGTCACATAGCCGAGAATTTAACCGAGGAGTTCAGGAACGCAGATCACCCGGTCACGAAATTCAGTAATAAATTTATTGTGAGCGAAATCCACTAAGTATGAGAAATAAGTAAATTCATGCTGAAGCGGATGTATAAATAAGTTTGCAAAAATGCCTAATTAAACGAACACACAAATAATAGCTGAAGAAAATATTGCCACTGCCTTAAGCATCCAGAGTTTGTTAACATGTCTGGGGCTTGGAGGTAACTGTCCACGTATTATTAAAATCTGCACTAGTTGTAAATATTTTACCCTTTGGGAAATACACCCTGGTGTCCGTTGGCTAGGAAATTGGTGCGTTCCAGATTCGTGGCAGGAAAAAAATTTGTTGCCGTTTTTGGCGTTGTACCCTTCTTGTGAAATCCTTAGCTAGACATGTTAGTGACTGAGCTATCTTGGTATCATTCATAAGCGACCTTCTGCTGCAAGAGGGTTAGAGTAAATATCGCGTTGTCAGGTTGCGGATGGAGGAGGTCTAAACTGAGTAGGATCTCTGTCAATGTGCTGAAAAATCAGCCGCATATAGCAGAAGATAAGTGTTCCTGCAGCTTGTATGTCTGGTGTAGTTTTAAAGTAACTCCATGGGACAGGAATGTGTGCTTTACGAAGTCTATTACAGAATACGGCCGCTGTAAGGACGATTAGAACGTCGATACATTTAAGTTTAATCCTTTAAAGACGAAGCGTTTCTGTTTTGTATAAGGACTCAGTGCGTACCGCGCTGTAAACACCCCACTTCGGTTATAAAACCAACCTCTTAATGTTTTATAAGGCAAAAATCGCTGTTTGTTCTGAGATCCGTACAAAACACATAAACGCAATGTGGGCACCACGTAGAATTTTTTAACCCTTTAAAGACGAAGCATATTTGTTAAACCTGGTAGTATGTAAAGTTACCGCTAGGCTTTAAAAGGTTAAGGTCATTTATAAAGCACGGGGAAGGTGAAAAATGCATACAATTTTCAGTCTGAAAACCCGTAGGCAGGATATCGAGATAACGTAGATGGGAGGATGATATTAAAACAGATGCTAAAAGAAACTTGCTGTGAGTGTTTAAACTGGATTTGTCTGGCTGAAGATAAGGAACGGTGACTGGGTCTTGTAAACACGGTGATGAAATTTTTAGTTTTGTGAAAGGCTGGCATATTTGACTAGCTGAGTCACCGTCAGCTTTTCAGTAACAGTTGTGCTTTGTGAATTAAGTAAATTAAATTCAAGTCGTATTCCCCTCAGTGGTTTTGCCAGTTATTTGATGGGCTACTGCTCGAGGTTCGCGGTTCGGTTCCTACAGGGGGAATGGAGTTTTTGTCTTTATTATCTCTTCTAGAAAAGTGATTCTGAACCGGGGGATATAAGTAGTGTACCCCTAGGGTTACGTGACGCCTCATCAAGTGGGTGCATGAGATATTGTTCAAACACAGAACGAAAATTCTTAAAATAACGTTTTGGTAAATTGCTTTAGTACACATTTGTCTGTGCATTGAAAAAATTAATTCTGTTTAAAATGAAGAATCGCCTTTATAATACATAACACCACCTAGTTTGAGATAAGAAACAGGTCGCCATTGACAAGGGATAAATAAAGTGTCAATCTCATACTAGGCTGTACGTTGACATATAAAGTTTCAGCAGTGCTGTCTGAAAGGTGTCTGCGGTTCTTCGGTTGTCTTCATGTTTTCGTAGTCCTTACCTCTTCTACCTACTCGCAGCAGGTGTCGGGGTTTTTTATTTTCACTTGATCACACTCAGACACACACCACAGTCGGTAAGGCTCCTCTGGACGAGGGATCGGCCCGTCGCAGAGACCTCTACCTGACAACACAAACACTCACAAAAGACAAACATCCATGCCTCCGGTGGGATTTGAACCCGCAATCCCAGTAAGCGCTCGGCCGCAGACCTAAGCCTTAGACCGCGCTGCCAGTTGGATCGGCGCTCTTCTTGTTCCAGGCTCGAAATACCCGAGCAGGCACTGCTAGGCTGTGAAAGTTATCAATCATTTTAAGAGCCAATTGAATTATAGTTACGTTTTATTGCAACATTAGTCCCATCAAAATGACATGTAAAATGTGTTGGCATATGTTAGCCGGGACAGAGCGGCTGAATGGTCGTTACGTCACAGGCGCGCTGTCGTTAGCATACTGGGCTGCCGAGTGTGGCCGAAACGTGAGTGGGAACTGTGCGAGTGGAGAGGGGACGGACATCGGTGGCAGATAGTCGGCGATTTTGAGACTGGTTTTGTTAGGTGCGTTTACAAAATTGCGAAAAGCCACTATTATCTTCGTCATGTCTGCCCGTCCGTGTGTCCACATGGAACAACTCTGCTCCTACTGGGCGGATTTTCGTGAAATTTTATATTTGATGATTTTTTAAAATTATCGGGAAAATACAAGTTTGATTTAAATTTGATGAGACTAACGTGTACTTGACATGAAGACCTGTGTATATTTATAATATCTCGCTCAAATTCTTCTTAACGATGAGAAATGTTTCAGACAAAAGTTTTAGAATAATCAAAACACACTTCATGTTCAATAAATTTTTCCCCCGAAAATCGTGCATTTTATGAGATAATGTGGGAAAGTATGGTAGAACAAGACAGGCCACAGGTGACAGCATAATTCTGCGAATGAGCTTTGCGTGCGGGATTACTAAGGCTACAGAAATACACTCAGAATATGTAATACTTAACTGCTTTTCCACGGCAACAGTGGTTACGCGAACGCGCCTCAGTTTGCGTTTATAGTACGTTGCCTGTCATGCTATAATTATTTTGATTTTTTTGTTAAAAAATATTTGATTGATCATACCGAGGAAGATGGAATGGTCGGGGCATGTCATACGCAACGGGGAGGCGTGCGGCATTGCAGTAGGAAAACCTGAAAAGAAAGGCCTAGCTGAAGACGTAGGCGCATATGGGGGCCTAATATTAACACGGGCGTTGATAAAGTAACAGTGGAGGGGGTGGAATGTCTTCATATGGCTCAGGGTGTTTTTCATTGGCGAGCTGTTGTGCACAAGGTAATGAACGAATTTTGAATTTCTCTTGGCTGTT
Source organism: Coptotermes formosanus (assembly GCA_013340265.1). NCBI lineage: Eukaryota > Metazoa > Arthropoda > Insecta > Blattodea > Rhinotermitidae > Coptotermes > Coptotermes formosanus. The sequence goes on from BLKM01000519.1 coordinate 317,894, forward strand.
ACCAGGACGTCCTGTAAAATTTTACAGACGTTTTAGATTAATCCGCTACCCCAGACCGTGTCAACTTCATGATGAAAAACCGTCAAATTCCACAAAGTACTGGGATCTTTTAAACACTTCATTTGCTATTAGATTTCCAAGGTGGACTGTCTTGAGTCGAGGTTATATTTTCATAAATTATAAATTTGATCAAATTATACAATTGGTCTGAGATTCGTGAGTCAGGCGAATCTAGTCCACGCCTTCCTATCCCTAAGAAGTAAGATGAGAAAGTATGGATTGGATTGTTCCAGCTTTGCATAGGAACCAGCGACGAGGTATTTTAGACCCTGTAGCGAGCCTTCCGGTTTCGTAAAATGCTGGCAATTCCTTGATTGGCTGAGGAAATAGGCTTCGTAATTGGGACCCTGCTTTGTGTGGTGAGTTACCGGCACTGTAGTAGTGCCTGTAATTGACGCGCCAGTGTCACGTGATTATAGGATCAGATTGTGTTGGTGTCATGCATTTTGAACAGACGTCATCCTATACTCAGAAACATCCGGACCCAGGCTGTGTTTTCTAAACTGCCTTGATGTTCGCTCGTATTTGAAAATAAAAGCCATCATCGAGATGGTCTTATCTTTCTTTAAAAAAGGATCGGTAAGTCTGGAAACCCGAGGGAGCTTTGGCTCCCCCTGTTTATGTTTTGGTTTTTATAGGCTATTTTACTTGTGAGTAATGTTGAACACAGAGGGACGGGAACACTTCATCCAAAACCGTAGCATTACTACAGTCTTGATAAAACAAAACAAAAAAAAATACGTAGCTGTCTTGCTTCTTGAAGACGACCCTGAAGCAGCAATGCAGGAAGTCCTAAATCTTCATGGATGCTCGCCCCTCGGCTTATCTGCCTGTGTACGTAGCTGTGTGGAAGTTCACATCCCGTGACGTCACGCATTTGTAGTGTCTACATTTTTCAATAATATCAGAAGTCAATTTTGAACTTCAGTAGCAAAAAATGCACTTATACCAAATTTAAAACGTATTTAAAACGCTTAGATCACACATTCGCAATGCGTGTATCACCTTTACATTTACAATTTTTACATCACTTCTACATTTGCCATGCTCGTATCACTTTATATTTGCAACGCGTGTATCACATTTACATTTACAATGCTTATATAACATTTACATTTACGATACTTACATCACTTTTACATTTACAATACCTTCATCACTTTTACATTTGCAATTCTTACATCACTTTTACATTTGCAATGCTCACATCACATTTACATTTACAGTGCTTATATCACATTTACATTTACGATACTTACATCACTTTTACATTTACAATGCCTTCACCGCTTTTACATGTGCAATTCTTACATCACTTTTACATTTGCAATGCTTACATCACATTTAAATGTACAGTGCTTATATCACATTTACATTTGCAATGCTTATATAAAATTTACGTTTATAATGCATACATAACATTTACGTTTACATGCTTACATCACATTTGCACTTACCATGCTTAAATGCCCCCTAGGCAGAGCGGCAAAGAATTGTGTACAAATTCTATTGAAATGCAGGGAAAGGCATCGATGGAGGGAAAAGATTTTGAATTGCACGTGGGTCAGTATAAATGAGGAGATGAAGAATAGGAAATTAATTGACTTTGCGAAGACAGTTGAATTGAAGAACCTACGTAAATTTCTGTTTGAAATAAAATTTAAGTGAGAAAACCAAGTGAAGGAAATGACACGGAAGATTGAGGGCTGGAAGTGATGGATTATGTAGCATTCCGTAAATGACGCAGTTCGTAAGGTTTAATGTGAGGGATGTGTACTGCAGAAAGCCTGGTGTCAGTAGGTGCAGCCATCTGTCTTGTGTGAGGCACAACAAAATTACATTATAAATATTACGGATATTAATGATAAAATGCTTACGTCATATTTATAGTACACCTCAGAACGAAAATCGTTGTCTTATCGAAAAATATTTATAATTTTATACTGTATAAAACCTGAGCTACTTTGTGACTCTTTTTCTGGCATGGCAAGGCAGTGTTTTTTATGTAACGTAACAGTTTCCAGGAAACTGCCGTTGAGTATAATCTTCAATTGGGACACACCGTTGTGCTTCGGCAATGGAGCTTCATGAGTAGGTCTAAAACCGAGCAAGTTGGCACAGTTATATACCCATACGATTTATTATAGATTTTGCATTGCCACAGCCTAGCCGAAACATGTAGCAACGAAACAAATTGGCTGTGGTGGCTGTTATACCTTTTTGAGTTGTTCATACTGGGTCTTTATTTTATCTGACAACTGTCATTTCTCACTTCCCACCTCTATTCCATCGCACATAATGGCGGTCGATTGAATGCGTTACGTTGATACGATAAATGAGCTGATAGGAAGTGGCAACTAACAATAGTCAGATAAAATAATGACGCTTTATTTCTATACCGTGTAGTGTAATTTATTTCAGTTTGGCAGGCTGATCTGTTTCTCTCTTTGTAGCCATCGTGAACATTAGTGGCTACTGTAAGAAATATTCGAGTAATTTCAGTGCTGTAATTGAATTTTGGAATTGTTATGGTCTGTCTACTATTTATTTAATTTATTATTAGTCCTGTTTTACAATGCCTGTAGTAATTTCACTGGAATCTGATTTACTGAATCCTTCAGTCATAATTTTTTTTCACTAGCTATTTTATGTACGATGAACTGAAACACGTATGGAATGTAGTATTTATACCGTATTAAAATTCCCCTCACTATCGATTATCTCGTACAATCGATTTTAAATCGGCTGCTGTGCTTGGTTGTATAATATGTAGCCTTAGGTTTGTGAACGTTATAAATGACTCAAATGAACGTGAGAAAAATGTGTTTCCCTGAGTGTTCAGTCCACGCCAGATTGATTTACTCGCTATGCTGTTTGTCCCCTCTCCACCAACAGATTAGCGCACATAGCAAATGATAACGGTCGCCGTGCATAAATGGAATTTATTTGTGTGTTACTTAAATTGCATATGAATTCCAATATGTCTATGGGTGTTTTTGTATGTTGCCTCTTAAAGGTGACATTACTACAGCCATATTCACTTCTAACCTGAAGATAGGTTATGTTGTTACTAAGGAAGGACTAAATGTCATGATAGCGTGCTTAACAAATTTGCTTCGTATCTGGGTGCTTCCGGGTTCGAAAATCTGCCCAATGACTGGTTATCGTGATTGAGGGGTTTTACGGGTTTCGTCAGGCGGTACAGCTAAATGTCGGGCTAGGACCTCAAATTTGCTCACGCGTGCTTCCTTCCACATTTTTCCCAATTCTTTATTCATTAACCCTTTAAAGACGAAGCCTATCTGTTTTATATAAGGACTCAGCGCGTAGCGCGCTGTAAACACTCTCCACTTCGGTTATAAAAACCAGTCTCTTAATGTTTTATAAGGCAAAAGCTGCTGTTTGTTCTGAGATCCGTACAAAACACATAAACGCAATGTGGGCACCACGTAGAATTTTTTAATGTTAAACCTGGTCGTATGTAAAGTTACCGCTAGGCTTTGAAAGGTTAATCATTGTCATTAGACACTGTCTATTCTGAAACAGTGACCGCATCTTTAAATAAACTGTTAACTAAAGAAATAATTCAAATGGACATCTTCTGGGTCGTGACACTAGGTGGGTACGAACGTTTCGGAGATACATTCTGCCTCTAGCTTAACTTCTAAGCTGAGGAGAGGCGGAATGTTCCTTCTGAACAGTGATACCAACCTACCAGTCTAAATGGTGTCATAACCCAGGAGACCGTACTGTCGATCTGATGAACTATTTTAAGGAGTTCTGTCGCTTGTATGAATAAGAATTCTGTAAAGTCTTAAGGGCGGAGAAATCTTCAAGTTTTGACTTCGTTTGCAGCGGCTGGGGAAAGACTTGGGCTGGTAGTTCGATAATGTCTTAGAATTTCAAAAGAATGTCAGTTTAAGAATTGGATTTTAACTAAGAATTAGATTTTAACAAACTAAACGATATTGTCTCTTTTTTCCCTTGTTTGTTTTCTGGTGTTTTGATGCGCCTTTGTTTTACTCTCTAAGATAAAACAGAAATTTGGTGTTTTCATATTTTCGGTCACGCTGCGTATTCCGTCTGACGCAATAGACATTTGTTATTATTTGTTTTCATACCCTGCGAGTTCGATTAAGCCGATCATCATCCGGTGTTTATTTATACAAAAACTTAAAAACTCAAGATAAAAATGTAAATTTTACGAGATCTCACAGGTGGTGTAAAATATAAATCACCATGGACTTGTAATTCTTGGCGGTGTGTCATTTAAAGCGAACGGTATGCTGTGTAATTTAAAACGTAAGTATGTTAAAAATTATGCACCACACCGTTTTTGCAGTGATTTGAACACACAGCTTCAAGAGGAGAGACAAAATATACACACAGAGTTTTTGTGAGGAGATTTCTGTGAAAATGGCTACTATATGCATCGATGAAGTTTTTCCGTCAACGTCTGAGATTATATGGCGTGTAATAGTATGAGTATTGTAGACCGAAAAGGATCTTGAAGGAATAGGTCCTGGCATAATGGAGGAACTGTCCTGTGTTTTGGCTGGATATATCGCAGAAAAGCACACAAAAATCTCAGCACAGCTGGTGCCCCACATGAGTTTCAAAAAGGGCATCCTCAGAATGAAAATCGGTAACATTACCGCATGACCTATATTGATGTGTGAGGGAAATTGATTGCTAGGGTAACAGCTGGATATAACTGCCCCACCTTTCTGATAAATCAATGGTTTCCATGTTAGCTGCGTTGAAACTTCAGGTTGTTTTGCCCGATACTGTATTAGTTTAGAAAACAGTTTTGATTCGAGGTTTTCTACGGCGATGACTATGAAAATTACTGTTTTCTGGTGTGTGTTTTGTTGTAGTTCGCTAGCAGTTTACTGGTGTTTTTGTGGACCTTGCTGCCTCTGTGTTCAACCACAAGAAAAAACAGTCTTCACTTCTGTCTATACAATTTGCACTTCATCACACACCTGCCATCCCGAATTGTAGGGGTAAACTTAGGATATTGCATTTGCCTATAGAAGAAAGGAACTCTTGACATCGACATTTATGTACGTAAATTTATCCCATCGACTGAAAGGAAATTTGATTTTTTTTTCTCCTGAAAGACGAGGGATAGATACTGGCATATGACAGCAGTTGATGTAGAATGTAGGCGCAAAAGTTGAGTTTTACACAGACTCGTACATAGTAGAATCTCAGCGATTTTTAGGCGCGTTCGCACAATTGCGGAAAGCGACTGTTAGCTTTTTCATGCCTGCCTGCCTGCTTGTCTGTCCGTCCGTTCGTCCGCATAGAGCAACTCCGTTATCACTGGACGGATTTTCATGACATTTCGTATTGAAGTATTTTTCGAAAATCTTTTGAGAAAATTGAAGGTTGATTGAAACCTGACAAAAGTAACGGGTACTTTACGTGAAGACCTATATATATTTTTTATAATGTCTCGCTGAATTGTTCTTAGAATGAGAAATTTGTCAGACAAATTTAAGGGAAAATGAAAACACGCATTTTATGTTCAGTTACTTTTTTTCTGAATTCGTGCCGTTTGTGAGATAATGTGGAAAACTGTGTTAGAGCCAGACAGGATACAGATGACAATATAATACGGCGCATGCGCTTTGCGTGCTGGGTAACTGTGGCTGCAGGCCCACACTGGGAATACATAATACTCTGCTTTTCCACGGAAAAAATGGTAACGCGAACGCGCCTCAATATTACGCGTACACGTACATTGCTTCTGTTATAATTTACGATCTGAGACTGAGTTTTGAACGAAATAAAGTTACAGTCGTCTGAAATGTGACACCTTGTATTCTGTACTGAGTAATATGTTGCCTCCTAAGTTCTCTGTCCTGAGAGTGGGGGCAGTAGGCCCCTCCGAATCATTAACGTGACGTCTCACAAGACTATTTTCTTAATATTCAGTGGGACAAGGATCTAAATTCTCACACTGTCGTTTTCGGACGTATAATGTTTGAAGCTGTCGTCTTTCTTTCTTTCTTTCTTTCTTTCTTTCTTTCTTTCTTTCTTTCTTTCTTTCTTTCTTTCTTTGTTTCTTTCTTTCTTTCTTTCTTTCTATCTTCCTTCTACTTACTCATGGCAGCCATAGAGGGTTTTTATTGCACCTGATAATACTAAATGACATACATACACACTCGGTAGGACACCTCTTGGCGAGTGATCAGTCCTTCGCAGAGACCTCTACCTGACAACGCACAACACTCACAAGGGACATATTCATGCCCCTGGCGGAATTCGAACCCGCAATCCCAGCAAGTGAACGGCCGCAGACCCACGCCTTAGACGGCGCGGCCACGGGGATCGGCTGTGAAGCATCTTAGTATCGGAAAATCAAGACGTTGTTCGGTGTCGTGATATCTTCTGTCCTGAGGGTTGTATCTCTGTGCACTGCATAGCACGTTTCATAATGTTTAGTGGCGCCGAATTGGGTAGGCGTAGTCACCGTCAGGCATTTTATAGCTTGTTGCCATCACTACGTTCGATTTACGTCATATTATTTATATGGCATACTCGTAAAAACACGACAAGAAACCCTATCAAATAGCACTACCTGTAGCGATCGGAACAGGGTGGCCTGTAAGCACGTGTGTTAGTAATATTCAGCGTCTGGGTACATCTATATTATCGGGGTCAATGTGCCATTTAAACAACTTATAACCAAAATTCCAGCATACGAGATTCGAGATTGTTATGGCGAACTTCACGAAAGTTGCCGTCTTGTAGGATGTGATACCGTGCGTTCTAATGTATATACTTTTAATGGGGGCCATCCCACTCTGAACTTAACCCTTTAAGGACGAAGCTTATCTGTTTTATATAAGGACTCAGTGCGTACCGCGCTGTGAACACTCTCCACTTCGGTTATAAAAACCAGCCTTTTAATGTTTTATAAGGCAAAAGTTGCTGTTTGTTCTGAGATCCGTACAAAACACATAAACGCAATGTGGGCACCACGTAGAATTTTTTAGTGTGGAACCTAGTGGCATGTAAAGTTACCGCTAGGCTTTAAAAGGTTAATGGTAAAATAATATACATATAGCACAACACAGATTCAGTACATTTATTTATATATTATTCATTAAAACACGACATGTTTCGGTCTACGAGACCATCCTCAAGTGTGTACATAATAAAAGCAGTGGCAGAAAGTGAAATTGCGTGCTTTTGTGAGATCTGACAGGTGTCAGTTATACTCATGTTACAAAGTAAAATTGTGCCTTATACATGTCAGAATACGTAAAGTAATAAGAATTTGTACAAGTTTTGAGGCAGTAAAATTTTTTAAAAACTTATTAATAATCGACACATGGTCTTGACTCCAGATATTTAGGACGACGCATTTGCAGTCGTCTTGCTGTTCTTGTGACGTTCGTGCTTGCTTTTTGATCTGTGTAGGTACGGATTGAGTAGCAGCTATATGCTTTTGAGCAGTTGCTTCCGTTTTTTATGCATATTCCGAAGCGTACCGTTCAGTTTTTGCCATCCTTTATACTTTATTCATTCTGGTTGTGCTGATGTGCTTGGTGATGCCGGAAACTTCGTGTCACCCTGTTGTTATCGGGGACGACTGACTTGGTGTGGTCTTCGTAGGTGCACTGCTTGCCAGGTAGCCGACTTTTCGGAGGCATCTACTTTCCTCCATGTGTAACGTAGAAGAGTAATCTCAGTACGCGTAAAACACGGTAATTTTTTAATTTTGACATATGTCACATTTTCTGTTTAAAAAATGGTCCTCATTAGAGTGTATAGACGTTTTGAATAAGTTGTACGTGAAGTTCTGTTATTTTGTGGCCTGTCATATTATGAATCACGGGGTGGCGCAGTTTAGCGACTGGGAAAAACACCGGAACTTCAAGATTTACAGAGTTGGTCATGTCATGCGGATACATACAGGCAGGAACGTCCCGAATTACGAAATTCCAAGGTACGAATTCCCAGGCTTATGAAATAAAAAAATGCAAAATTGTTGAAATAGTAACATTCTGAAACGCGCGCAATGAGATAAAGTGGGGGAAGAATACTGCTGGGCGATAACACCGGCGACGGGGCAGTCATGTTGCGGCCGATAAATTGCCAGTTTTCTTGGACGTTGGATTCCCACTGGCCTTCCTTGTATATTTGATGGCGTGTACTCGTTTCTTACTTGCGCCAAATTCGATTTGCGCCGCACCTTCCGTAACGCTCTCTGGACCTATCCTAACTTGTTCACTGCTTACCGCCCTGTCGCGACTAGGTTTAGCGTTCTGTCAACTAAACCGTTGACAGGCAACGAAAAAGTGCTGAGTATGACATGAATCCGGGGTTTTTGTCCTGGCAACGGAAACAGTAACAGAAATGGAAAAAAAAAAATTAGTCGAAAGAGTATGTACGCTTACATAAACACGTGTGTGTGTGTGTGTGTGTGTGTGAGAGAGAATTGTAACGGAAGTTCCAACTTTTATTTACTCAGTGATTGTCTCTTGGGTTATTACAGCGCAGTTTCAAACAGAACAGTTTACATAAGTTACAGCTGCAATTAATTAATTAATCCTAAAGGCTGTGGAAGGGAGCGGCATAATTTAATGTACCAGCCCGGCGTTTGCCTGTCGTAGGAATGCATTCCATTAAATTGTGTTGGGCTACACAAAACACGGTTTGTACGTACTATTCTCTTTTACAACGCATATTTTTACATAAAAATATGTGAAGGATTTGAATTTTATAATGCAAAATGTTATTGGAACAGCATCCGCACACATATATGTGCTACATACAAACACATACCACAACACAAATATAATTCTTGTTGAACACCCTCTGGGATGTGAAACCAAAACCACTGTATTTCTGGTCAAAATGCAATTAAATGTCAAATAATAATAATATAATAATAATAATAATAATAATAATGGTGAAATAAAAGTGTTGCAGCGTGGGGCATGAATTACACTACATCACACCACACTGTCAAGAAACGGTAGCCTAAAAGATTTATAAAATGCGCCAATTGCCGCGTAAGTTGCGCACTTTATTTGAATTCACTTTCTGTGTCGTATTTATGGCCGTGGTCAGGTACCAATTACGTGTATTTGTAGGGACCCCATCTCTTTTGGGACTGCTATTACATTACGTAATGTTAAGTCTAACAACATCAAATTATTCTTCCATTATTCAGTTTGCAGTGCAGTGAATTGGGTATGGACTTTGTAAATGACTGGACGTTAACCATTATTTTCAATATATGTTTCATCTAGGCTACGTCGTTCGCTTTGAGGGTTCTGGTGTTCCAGAATCGGTTGTAATTTCAGTGCTTCAGCGAAGTGAATATCAAAAATCTTGATTTTTAGTCAAACCAACGAAACCAGCGACACAATCTCACACACACACACACACACACACACACACACACACACACACACACACACACACACACATACACACATGGACAAACATATGTATGTAAAGCTATCCCGTTACATGCCTGGACAGGCCCATAGGGCTCCAGGAAATTGAGGCTCCCATCATTTCTAGAAAATCTGCAGTTGAAGGTGGTAAGGTTGTCAGCCCTACGCACCGGCCACTTTTACCCCCTGGTACACCTTTCTGTTAGAGGCAGAGTCGACCCCATCGGGAATCGAACCCGCCACCTTCCGTCTTCCGTCTACTATCGCAGTGCTTCAACCAACTGCGCCACTGCGTACCCCATATATGCATATAACTGGGGTAATACTTAGGTCTAGGTTTTCTGACGAGGTACGAAAAAATCCTAAATTCAGGTTTCGTTATGCCGTTGTGTTGATTAAATCAGTTTCCAAGTGTGAGGACCGAATAACACAACCTTTTTGTACTTGATACTTAAAGTTCTTTAAACTGCAAGAATAAGTGTACTCGTATATACAACTTATTTACGATTAAAATAGAGTCGAAACTCATTTATAACGTCGTGAAATGGACTGAATATTTTGTGTAGCTCCAAACTCGATTGTTGTTGTAACCGAGAATGATAATGTGATAGTTAACAGTGACGAATTAATCAGTACCATAGAATATCTGACGCTATAGGTGACGTGGTGCATAAACCGATGTCGTTATAACCGGGTTCTGCTGTACTTCGCATTTTGTTACAGAGTTTACGTACGTGTTAGGAATGATGAACTTTCTTAGGGACTTGGCGGAAGGCTGCACGTCCATTGCATAGCGTTCGGGTTTCTGGCACAAGCCAAGAGGGTTTTATCTTCTGTAAAGAGTCCAGATCGGCTCTGCAACACAAACAGCTCCTATTCTATAGGCACAACCGCACTTTCGCTGGTGACAAACGGCCGGGGCTTGAATCTGACCGTTCAACCGTATTTAGTTTTGGATTGTCACCGCATGTATAACGCTTATGATATGAGTTCGGATATTTCCGAAGTTAAGTTAATGTGTCTTGAGTAATTTGTAACTTTGAGTCTCGGAAATACGATAGTTATGGTAAGTGAACTCCAACTTATAAAAATATTGTGGATCTGTGACTAATGCATTTGCTACAGGGTTGTCAATATCCCCTAATCCATTGTAATTAACCCTTTAAAGACGAAGCGTATCTGTTTTATATAAGGACTCAGTGCGTACCGCGCTGTAAACACTCTCCACTTCGGTTATAAAAACCAGTCTCTTAATGTTTAGAAGGCAAAAGTTGCTGTTTGTTCTGAGATCCGTACAAAACACATAAACGCAATGTGGGCACCACGTAGAATTTTTTAATGTTAAACCTGCTGGTATGTAAAGTTACCGCTAGGCTTTGAAAGGTCGGTAAACCATGATAATCCTAGAACTCGATGCAATAGCTTCTGTAGACGATAAAGCGTTTTAATACAACCAAAGTAAGACTTTTTTATGGTGAAGGGCCCCGCAGCAGATGCTACAGACGCACCGCAGCCTTGAGGCTTACTGGCAACCCTGTGATGAAGATGATTAGTTTTTTTTTCGTTTTTTACGTGTAATGGAGCACAGGTGGAATGAGATTGGCAGGGGAGAACCCGTATACTCGGCGAAAAACCTGCCCCAGTGCCACTTTGTCCACCACAAATCCCACATGGAGTGACCCGGGATGGAAGCCAGGCCTGCGCGGTGAGAGGCCGGCAACTAACCGTCTGAGCCATGGCTCGGCTACGCAGAGTAAGACGTTAATGTCCTGTAACGTTATCTGTTATGATTAGTTCCTTATCATTGTGCCTTGTCCTTGGAGCCTCCTCTAACACCACTTGCAATCGCCATTGATATAGTGAGATGATTGAGCCGAGTTTACAACAATGCCCTCAGAGAGTATGGCGTCTATATTTGTCACTATCAGCGATCATAGCAGGCCATGCCACGTCACAGGCAACACAAAGGACTGAATACATTATGGATATAACTTAAAGCGACGTGCGAAGCAATACTCGGCCATAATGGGCCTTAGCTTTGGTGACACATTAAGGGAGATATTTCAAACGTTAGTCCCTAACACCGATTCAGACACACTTACAGCGCGCAACAGACGGCCCTATAGGGAAGCGTTTGCATTAGAGACTGTTATCTTGAAATGTCAGTGGGAGATTGTTGAAAGTAAACTTTCTCGAATAGCTTACAGTTATAACTTAAAAATACAGCCAACTGTCGTTTTCCCTTGTCAGTATCATTCCCCCAGTGCTGCATTTATTTTTTCATGGCGCTACAGCCCCCATTGGGCCAGGGCCTCCTCATTACCGAGGCTTCGCGATCACATTCAGACACAGCACACTCAGTAGGACTCCTCTGGACGAGTGATCAGCCCGACGCAGAGATCTCTACCTGCACAACACACAACACTCACAACAGACAGACATCGATGCCCCCGGTGGGATTCGAACCCGCAATACCAGCAAGAGATCGGCCGCACACCCACGCCGTTGACCGCGCGGCCACTGGGATCGGTCCCCCCCCCCCCTACCCGTGCTTCATACTCGTCTTTATCTTAATACTGCTTTTGGCAGAAAGACAGATGAAGTGAGGGAACTTTCTGTTCAGGCGATGATCATGCTGGAAACATTTATTTTCTCATCTTAAAAGGTTTAATTTAGTAACGCTCCTGATTAGCCTGGTTAATAGCAACCACGGTCTCTACTTCTTCACTTTGTTCCTTGTTCAATGTCCGGAAGGAAATGATGTTTAAAAAAAAGTCGCTAGAGGGGGCGTGCCTAAAAAAAAAGAACTTAGGAAATTGAACGAGATTAATAGCAGGAGTTGCTTCTTTCTGTCTCGTTCTCTCTTTTCTTTCTCCAATCACGTCACCACTCTCCCACGTCACCAATCGCACGCCACCCATCAGTGAATTGCGTCATCAGTATCTATCCGCCTATCTTTGTGCTGGATTTTAGCGGCTAATATCTGTACATTATCACAATGACTGCGCCGATACTAAAAACTTGGCGCAAAAGGTCTGAACACACAAAATATAAGTAGGTTGCATTTTTTGTAGGATACGACTTAGTGTTGTCAGTCTATTATAAAATCACAGACGTTTCGGAGGAACCTGAAATTTTACCAGATTACACGGCGTCACATCCCGCGACAGCATTCTTAAGAAATTCAAATCACGCCATACATCGTACAATTTTTATATTCAAATGCTATATTTATTGCGGCTTTTTTTGGATATATTTTATCTTGAAACTACCAAAGAAGCGGGGGCCGCGGTGGCGCAGTTGGTTGAGGCACTGCGCTACAAACCGGCAGGTCGCGGGTTCGATTCCCGATGGTGGCAGTGGATTTTTCATTGACATAATCCTGTCGGTCGCACTATGGCCCTGGGGTCGACTCAGCCTCTAACGGAAATGAGTAAACGCGGCCGGTGCGTAGGGCTGACAACCTTACCACCTTCAAGTGCCGATTGTCTAGAAATCTGGGAGCCTCGACCTCCTGGAACCCTGTGGGCCTCTCCAGGCCTGTAGTGGGACTGCTTTACCTTTTTTTACTACCAAAGAAGCGGGGTTTTATTTTCAACGGGAGCAGCGATATTTCCCTGTAGGACTCCACTGGAAGAGTGATCAGCCCGACGCAGAGACCTCTACCTGACAACACACGCAACACTCACAAGAAACAGATATTCATGCCACCGGCGGGATTAGAACCCGCAATCCCTGTAATCGAGCGGCTGCAGACCCACGCCGCAGACAGCGTGGCCACGGTGATCGGCCGGTATTAATATATATGTATATACTTATATTTAAGGACACTAAAACGGTAGTTAAAGTAAGGTTCTGTCGCTTGCAACAGCTTTGTCTTGGCGTGTTTTGATAATCCATTCTCAAATAAAAAAGACAAATTATTCTCTGTTTTTGAACCAAATAGTGACTGTAATTTCTGTATGGCTGTAGTTTCTATGGTGCTGTGTGTTTCTGCTGGCACCCGTATTTGCTCCTTTATCAAGTGAATGGATAGAAAATTCAAAGGCTTGTCGCCCTGTTTTTTGAGTGGAAGTGCCCAGCCTGTGTAGATGTATGCAAGCTCACACAGTTAAGGACAGGAAAACGTGTATTTATCTTGACGTGTCACAGCGACACGTTTAACTACAGTTCAGTTGCTGCAGAAATGGACTGCGTTTAAACAAGAGGTTTATATGCACTGCACGTACGCGTAATACAGATTACAGTAGTGGTTATAAAACTGATCACCTGAAAAATGTATAAATACCTTTACCATAAGGACGAGCGGGACAACGCGAGAGCCTTCAGGGCTTCGGATATTCGCTGTAACAAGTATAATATCTGTCACTACTCTACTGAAACTTGGTCTCTCTCATTGAGGGAGGAACATAGGCTGAGGGTGTTTGAGAATAGGGTGCTGAGGAAGATATTTGGGCCTAAGAGAGATGAGGTGACAGGGGAGTGGAGAAGACTACATAACGAGGAGCTTCATGATGTGTATTCCTCACCAAATGTTATTCGGGTGATCAGATCAATAAGAATGAAATGGGCGGGGCATGTGGCATGTGTCGGAGAAAGGAGAGGTGCGTTCAGGGTTTTGGTGGGAAACCTGAGGAAAAGAATCCACTTGGAAGACCTGGGCATAGATGGGAAGATAATAATAAAATGGATCTTGAAGAAGTGGGGTGGGGAGGCATGGACTAGATTGATCTGGCTGAGGATATGGAGAGTTGGCTGGCTGTTGTGAATGCAGTAATGAACGTTGGGGTTCCATAAAATGCGGGGAATTTCTTGACTAGCTGAGGACCTTTTAGCTTCTCAGGAAGGACTCTGCTCCATGCAGTTAGTTAATTAGTTATTATCTTACCCCTTCCTCACTTTTTCTTCTTACACGCTTCATGTAGTTGCTCCATAATGGCCATATCATCGACGTTTCGTAGCAGATCCCACTTTTTATGGGTAATACAGCGTCCTTTGCCTCCGACGCTCTGCCTCTGAATTTAGAACACGGTAAGAGAGGCCGAAATGTGGTCGGTCGTTGCATGTGATGCTATTCATATTTTATTAAACTCCTTCATGTAAATGTTGTTATTAATTGTTAATAACAAGCAAGAGAGGGACGCAAATTAAATTAGCATCAAGTAAGGCGGCTAGGGAAGGACGTTGCTTATGAGTAACTGCGTCATGCAAGTAGACTTGACTGTATTCAGTGACAGGACTGCAGCCCGGGCTTTATCCGGTATGGACTGAAGTGACGTGGACCACGAAACGTCCCTGGTTCTCTTCAGTACTTAGGGCCACTGACTGGGGTAGTTGCAACGACGCAGTTATAGCGTAGAAAATTGGCAGGCCGTACAAGTTGGTCGTGGTTTTACCCAGTTTCTTCATGGGACGGTGAATTAAAGTATGTCACGGTCTTTCGTGTTATTAATAACTAACTTTCGGAAAATGAGGTTCCCTGTGCGTGATTTCAGGCTTCCGGGCGCTTTTTAAATGAGATCTTCACTCTTCTGGGATGTTACGCAGCGTATATTGGTAGTTATTTACCGACGGTTGGGGACAACCTGTTGGTACCATATTTAAGGATAGTTGAAGATAGGACCGATAGGTTGTTCCGAAACGTCGGTAAATACCAATATACGCTGCGTAACATCCAAGAAGAGTGAAGATCCGAGGTTCGTTATCGTTTTCTTGATTGTCCGTCTTCTTTTGTGACAAAAGACACACCATGCCGTAACTTGGGTGCTGAGTCGAATAGTCTCCGGACCGTGTTTATAAAAAGGCAGAGCATAAACTTAACCTGAGCCACATTAACCTGTGGGAGATTTGAGTTTCTTGCAGTGGTGCTGGTGAATATTTAAGTCTTTTAGGATGTGAGACCGTATCGACTGTTAAACAGGTATCCATTTTACCAGCATACACGGCGTGAGTCTCCAGAATACGTGAATCTGTTTGACAGTACCGTAAAATGAGCCAGTACTACCTCACATTTGAATTTATTGGAAAAATTTAATTTTGTTACCTGTTAGGTCCTGTGATTTTAATTTTTAATTAGGGATAATTCATTTGATTTTACTACAATTTGCAGATTGAGTTTTGTGTAAACGTTTTTTATATTTGGAGGTTTGTATTATTTTGTCTCCCATGCTTGAGCCTGTAGCTTTTTGGTTCTTTTATATTGTTACCTATTCTGAAGATTGTAGTGCACCAGAAGACGAAAGCTGTCTGCTTTCGAAACGTCGTGTTTGTGAATCAGTCACGGTGGAAAAAGTCCGAATACTCGTCAGTGATGACACTTCCTTTTTCATAATTTCAAATTCTTCAGCCACAGTACCAGGTAACATGAGCACCTGGCACGGTATTGTTAAATAAATCAACAAATATTATTATATGTTTCTTATGCTTAAATTATTGGTTATTCGCTACTCTTAAATCGAGACACAACAAACTAGAAGCGAAAGTAGTGTGTTGTTTTTATAAAATTTTGTCAGCATTGTAGAAACACAGAGTGTAATGGATAGTAAACACCCTTTATATAGAGGCACAACGCTTGCAGTAGTTAGTAAGTATTCATTGTACGGAGGGGCAGCCAGACGTTACACCATCTTAAGCGGTTGTGCATTGGAGCAATATTTGAATAGCCCCTTCTGTCGTACGTTTAACTCAGGCGGATCAATTTGATCCGACCCAGGAGGATCAAAGTTTGCTCGTATCATGTATACACAGGGTAATCTGGATATTATGTTTGTAGGGGCGAGGGGCAGAGAACCGACTGCTCTAACATAATCACCAACTTAACCCACAACACAGTTAAACTTCCCACCTCGTTCCTAACCTCTCAGGGTAATGAAGATTGTCCGGAAGGAATTTGGGTTACGTGTTTTAAAATTAATTTTGTAAAAGAAAGTATTACCTTATATTATTAGAAGTTCATATGACTGAAAAGTTTTTATGTATTGTCAGGTCGAGGTCTCTGCGACGGGCCGATCCCTCGTCCAGAGGAGTCCTACTGAGTGTGTGGGTGTCATTGGGTGTGATCAGGTTCAACAACATCCCTTTACACCTACGTGGAGCAGGTGGAAGAGATCAGACTAAAAATGATTGAAAAGTATCCAAAATTAAACGCCTCCTTTATGAAATGTCTAACCAACTAAACAAGGTGTAGGGTAATGATTGTATGCAGCCGTTATATAGCTTGTAACAGGCTAAAGGGGACAATGAAGATAAAATTTTAAAGAGATGAATCGTTGTGTTTCGAGTGTTTCATATAATGGTTAAGCCAAGTTAAGGCTACTGTATACTTTAGTAACAAAATCAAAATATGTTGTAGTTATTGAATTTTAAACTTCTTTGTCGTTGTAGCTTTCTGTGCCGACATATCTTGTACGTTCCATCCAGTGGTCGCAAAAGGTTTCGAAAATACATGCCTGTAAACTAAACTTTTTAAATCATTTTTTTTCCACACTGTCTTCGGCCACGTTCCTTCATTGAAATAAGACCAGCGAGAGGGCTGCATAAAATGAACTGGCGGGTGGAGCGGAAGTCATGGGAGAAGTGAGAGAAATTGTATTTCGCAGGAGAGGATCATCGTTTTGAGAGAGATTTCCGACGCTTCCCCCCCCCCCCCCGTCCTTCTGATAGGAGTAGTATGAAAATGAAGGTGGTAGAATATTAAGAGGTAGTGGCCGCGAGATTTTGATGCATTTATTAACGTGAAAGTGCAGAATTTGAAAACATAATTTGGTGGCCCTTATAATAAGCTTTGGTTAATTTAAATCTGGAAGTGTGCATGAGAAGCGGCTTGGAAGGTGGCAGCCATTCCAGCATTTATTTGAAAACAGACGAAGATCAAGGAAAATTATGTTGAGATGTTTAATCACTTGTCTAGCAAGTATATGAAAATCCAAATTTTGTTGCTCATACCGTGTGCATTCTTATAATTATTATATCAGGCGACTTATGCACTTGATACAACATAAAGTCAAATTTTCTATGGAATGCTATTATGCACTCAAGTTACCTAAAACTTATGATAACATATTTACAGGACGAGATTTCTTCGTGTCATAATAGATCGAAACCGATGTTTGTGTGCATACTCCATACAGAGTGTAAACAGCTGGAAACTTCTACCTGGAACGGCTAACGTTTAATATCACAGCAGTGTCATTTTGTAGTTTTTAATTTTGTGTATTGTAGAAGTTTAACATTTTAATCATTTTAATAAGATTTTAATCATAATTTTAATAAGATTAGCGTGTTGGCCTTATACTCCTTTGTTCAGACTAACTCCCTGATGATGGCACCACGGTGCCGAAACATGTAGCAGTTTTATACTTGCATCTGATTGTATTTTATTAAGTGATAAGTTGAGTTGATGTATTAAATAATCACAGACAACATGCCTGTTAGTCACTACAAAGACCAAAACATTAATCCAGTTCAGGGCAATAGTTGCTGTTAACTGCAAGAATCCTATGTGCGAGAAAGGTTCAGATTTCGTCAGTGTTAAAGCCAGTGGTACATATACTTACCGCTTGGCTTTACACTATTCGTGTCGTGGTCTTGCTCTGTGTTTAGTGTTACATAGTAACTTTCGAATTTATTTAACGAAATTAATTCGATTTCCAAACATTTAATCGATGTTGACAACATGCTGAATGAATATTAATGCTTGACTGTTAGACAGGATAATAGGTACAGTCTTGCTACACGTATAATCGAACCACACACTGCTTGCGCTGTTAATCCGTTGAGGATTGACCCAGATGCATTAACTGCTTGCGAGAGTCAGAAATGTGGAGCACATAAAACAAAGTGGAAAGTCTAAACTCATGACCACAGAGTCAATACAAATTTCTGTTGTGAAATTTACTGAACGGAATATATTTTGATCACACCGCGTAGCTTTCTCTGTCTTCTAGAAGTACGTCCAGATGTTTATTCCATACCACTGGCAAAGGTTAAGCTTGTGGCACAGTATGGGTTAGCTCACGGCTAGATCACGGTCAGAGAACGTATTTTTCACCTTATTAACATACAGACAAGATAGGCAGTATATGTATAACGTAATATTGTGGCGCGTTCGCGTTACGATTTTTGCAGTGGAAACGCAATGCACGATTTTCGGAAAAAAATGTACTGAACATAAAATGTGTTCAATAAAATATTCTGGAGTAAGCAGCCGCGTCAGTTGGTTGATTGGCGAATAAACCAACGTTTGCAGGACCATCTCTGTTTTCGATATCAAGGAACTGATTTTTCAGTGACTTAATCCTTCCGACCGCACTATGGCCCTGAAGTCGACTCAGATTCTAACAGAAATGAGTACCACGAATATTTGTTGGGAGGTAAAGGCGGCCGGTGTGTAAGGCTGACAACCTTATCGCCTTCATATGCCGATTGTCTTGAAATCTGGGAGCCTCAGCCTCCTGGAGCCTTCAGGACCTGTGCAGGCCTGTACAGGATTTGCTATGTACCTCTAATTATAATCCACAATGAAGAGTGGAAGGTAATTGGGATGTTAACTGATTGTACTGCTCGAAAGCACAAGCAGCTGTAATGAGTGCTTTAATGACCATTTGGATGGCATCATATCAGCCGGCGGAATCAAAATCTCTGAAAGAGAATGTGACATTTATTGGTAATATTTGATTGAATATGAATGAACATTCGTATGGTGGACAGCAGTCACTGCTAACAGATGTTAAATATGTTTTTGTTAACAAGGGAAAGAGAGGAGAGGAAGAGCAGGTGGCTGGAGAAGATCGAGTAAAGAGAAACTGCATTATTATCATTCTCCATTGAATATTATTTGGGCGAGTAAAGAGTTCTAAGGTGAGTGGAGCATGCAGCACGCGTGAGAGAAGTAAGAAATACTTAAAAAAAATTTTAGTCTTAAATGCTTGAATCGATCACTGGGAGGACTTTAGCGCAGATGGAAGGAAGGTGTTAAATGGGATGTTAAATAAATCTTTATCAGATTGTGAACTTAATTTTGGATGGCTAAGGACATGAAGCAGTGGCTAGTTATTTCGAACACAGTCGTGAACCGTAAAGTTTGAGGGAATTCTTGATGATCTGGGCGAGAGGCAGCTGACTAAGAATAGCTAAGATTGGCGAAGATTGTCTAATAATGGTTAATGTTGCATATAGAGCTACAGTTGGACGAACTAATTAGGTTATATTGGAAACTTGGCCCAATAAAAGCAAAAAAAAAAAAAATTACTTCTGGAGCCGGGGTAGTGTAGGCGGTATGCTGACTACACTACGAGTATACGCTCCGGGGTTCGAATCCAAGATAGTGTTCTCTTCTCCCGAGTGCTCAGAGCGGGTCTGAATATTGTCCAATCTTTTATTCAACGGGTGCCGGCGTCCTTTCTTGGGAATAAAGCGTTGGAAGTTAAGAATGAATGGAGTTATTCCTTCACTCCTCCTGTATGATTTCATGGCATGGAAAGGGACGGTTTTAGGGATTTTACCATTTTTATTCTCTTATGACCCCAGTTTATCTCTTCAGACAACAAAAGACCTCGAAAAATCGTTTCTTGTCATGGTGCATGCGGTAGGCCCGAAGGAGTAAGCTTTGATGTTACCGTTAAGGGAGCAGAGCAGCTGAATCAGTAAATTTACTTCTTGTGGGCTGAGCACGTGGGTTCGATTCCAGGCAGAGAAAGGAAACTTCTTTTTATTATTATATTCGAATCATAACTGTTACGTGTCTGGTGGTGTCGAAGCAATTTTTTCGTTTTTGTTAAACTGACGCCAGCTTTTGTCTGCCCGCTCATGCCCATCCGTAGGTCAGCTTAGACAGCCTGCTGGGTCACTTCCATCATCCGTACTAGTTCTATTAACATACACCTTCTTAACATCAGAATATCAGATTATGTTTTCTAAACTTTGACAACGTGGAGTTTGGTAGGTGCAACATCTATGAAAGTTTCGATGTATCCTGCTGCATTCATCGTAAAGTGAAACAACTCTACCAAACTACACGGCTTCAAGTGCCAGAAGACCATAATTGTAATACCCACCGCCTTGTGAACTTAACATTTCACATTAAGTTAGTCCAGAGTTATTGCAAGAAAATCACAAAGTCACTTATGACACCGAATCCTTATTTATAACCTGATAGTTTCTGAGCTCGTGGAGAAATTGTGGTCCTTATATGGATCCTGACTGTTCATTATCGTATTATCAACAGCCCGCCAAATGAGCGCAGATGTTTATGTAAAGTAAGATGTTTATGTTTAATTTTGTCCGGTTTTAAATAAAATGAGAAAATAGCTACATATTTTGGTTAAACTCATGAAAATCAGTTTAGCAGTTCTGGAGTTGTTTCACGCGGACGGACGGACGGACGGACGGACGGACGGGCAGCGATTTTAGTAGTCGTTTAGCAGGGATGGAGTAGCGTCTAATAATAGCCGCCATTAATAGTAATGATATTTCCTGGTACAGTCGTAACCAACTTTATTCCACTAGCAACAAGCAACAGAGTTTAACTGTTTCATATGCCCGCGTATTATGAAACACAGTAATTAGTTTTAAAAACAAAACTCACACATGCACATTGTGTCTAATACACCTGTACTCAAACTCTGTTCCGTGTAACTGTGATTCAAGCCGTGAAAATAATTCCACTCGCCCCTGTACTGACGGATTCATTTAATTAGTGCAGTATACTAAAACATACCTTAGGGGAAACATAACACACGTGTACTTGAATTTGTGTGCTCTGTCAGAGGTCACAGATTGTATATTTATTCCCCGAGTTTAATATTTGATGAATTACAGAAGTTAATTTTCTACAGTGGGCCAGAGTAAACAGGAACTGGAATAGCTCAGACGGTATAGTGATTAAGCTAAGGGCTGCCCAGTAGAGGAATCGTGCTTTGAATACCGGCGGGCGATTTTATATTTTCCAAATCGTCTATACCGCCTCAGGGTCCCACCCAGCCTCCTCTAAAATGGATACTGGGGGGCACTTTCTCTTAGAATTTACATTTGCTTGCGCCGGAAGTGTTGTGGGTGGCTGGTAATGACAATGTTTTTGTGCAAAGTGTCGTGCACATCTTTCAGTTGGTTTAAAGTTTGAAAAAGGGGACACAGAGATATACACAGACTGTGGTCGCAGACGGCAAGTTACCGCAATATTCGCGCATTTTATTATTATTATTATGTATTTTGGCTGCAAATGGGTTTGTGCCCGGTGGCCGTGGTACTGCAACACACAAAATAACACACATCACACAAAATAACTCAATCACACAAAATAACACAATCACACAAAATAAAACACATCACACAAAATAACACACATCACACAAAATAACACACCACACTCAAAACACAGCACACACAGTTACAAAATCAATAAAAGACACATACTGCACACAGTAAATACAATTACAGTACAAATACAAGTACAATTACAATACGAATACAATTACAAATACAATACACATACAAATACAATTACAATTACAATTAACCTAAAGTTGACGAATTAATATTAACCCTTTAAAGACTAAGCGGATCTGTTTTATATAAGGACTCAGTGCGTACCGCGCTGTAAACACTCTCCACTTCGGTTATAAAAACCAGTCTCTTAATATTTTATAAGGCAAAAGTTGCTGTTTGTTCTGAGATCCGTACAAAACACATAAACGCAATGTGGGCACCACGTAGAATTTTTTAATGTTAAACCTGGTGGTACGTAAAGTTACCGCTAGGCTTTAAAAGGTTAATAAAGAAAATTAAGCATACTGTACAGTAACACAATCGCAGTAATGCATTACGCTTTAAGCACGGAGAATTCCGTACTCTTAGGTAAGGGAACGGTCTGAATATCATATCTTTCGGAGTGTCGTAGGCCCGCTGTGATCTGTACTGCTCACCTTATATTATTCGGCTTATTAAGTTAGGTGGCGTTCGATCAATAACAAAAGGCACTTTTCTTGGAGAACAAACACCCTTCGTCTCTGTATCTCGGCTTCCTTTCGAGACATTAACCCGAAAATCCACACCTCGCACCTTATGTGCATGGCCTACAGAACCTATAAGGTTGGTTGCGATGGGTCAATAATGGAGGGTATTTTACTTGGGAAACACAGTAGGCCTACAGCTTCTGCTGTTTTCTGGATCACATTCGAGAAAGTTTCCTGAAACTTCATACCTCGAATTTTATGTACATTCGTTTCCAGGGATGTAAGTTTTGTAGCGATCGGTTAATAACGAAGAGAACTTTACTTGGCCTGCGAAGTACATTTTCTTCAGTATCTCGGTTTCCGTTCGAGAGATTTTCCTGAAAGTCCATACCTGGCACCTTACGCGCATGCGCTACAAACAGTTGGCGGTTGGTCTATAATGAAGGACACTTTACGTGGGAAACTAAGAACATTTTCGGCTGTATCTCGCATTCCTTTGGAGAGATTCTCCTGAAACTCCACAGCTCGCACCTTACGCGTATGCACTACAAACCTGGTAGGTTTGATGGCGAGCGGTCAATAATGTAGAGTACTTTGTAATGTACTTTGGGTCCAAAGTAATTTTCTGTCTGTATCTCGCCTTCCACTGCAGTGATCTAAGTGAAACACTGTACGTCACACTGTAATGTAATGTAATGTAATGTAATGTAATGTAATGTACTGTTGGGCCGAAGT
The DNA here is from genome assembly GCA_013340265.1 of Coptotermes formosanus. NCBI lineage: Eukaryota > Metazoa > Arthropoda > Insecta > Blattodea > Rhinotermitidae > Coptotermes > Coptotermes formosanus. The sequence goes on from BLKM01000519.1 coordinate 341,061, forward strand.
AGTTTTCCGTCTGTATCTCGCCTTCCATTGCAGTGATCTAAGGGAGACACTGTACGTCACACTGTCCATATATGCGCTACAGACATTTCAGGTTTGGTTGAAATCGGTCGACAATGAAGGGCACTTTACTTGAAGGCCGAAGTAGTTTTTCTTCTATATGTCGCCTTACATTGCACTGATCTTAGTGAAACACCGAATCTCAGCCTATCCGTGCATGCTCTACAAACGTTGCAAGTTTGGTTGAAATCGGTTAACAACGAAAGGGACTTTACTTGGAGGTCGAAGTAGTTTTTCTTCTATATCTCGCCTTACATTGCACTGATCTAAGTGAAACACTGAATTTCAGCCTGTCCACGCATGCGCTACAAACGTTGCAAGTTTGGTTGAAATCGGCTAACAATGAAGAGAACTTTACTTGAAGGCCGAAGTAGTTTTTCGTCTGTATTCCGCCTTCCATTACAGTCATGTAACTGAAACACCGCACCTCACTGTGTCCACGCATGCGCTACAAGCAATCTAGTTTGGCTGAAATCGATCAAAAATGAAGGACGCTTTATTTGGACACCGAAGTAGTTTATCAACTGTCGCGCCTCCCTTTGCGGTGACATAGATGAAACGTCACATATAGCACTGACTGCGCGTGCGCTATAAAGCCTGTAAGTTCGGTGTCGATTTGTAAATAATCAAGGTCACTTTCTTGGAAAATCAAAGACATTTTTATCTGTTTGTCGGATGCTATTCAAGAGATTTTCCTGAAAATTCACATGTCGCTCCTTATACTCATGCGCTATACAGGATGTACGTTTAGTGGGGCTGGAGTGATGTGGGCGAGGCGTGTGACAGGTATGGGAAACATGAGAGCTGCATATAGGGTTTTGGTGGGGAAACTTGAAAGTGGTCACTTGGAAGACTTGAACGTAGGTGCGAAGATAGTATTAAAATGGAATCATGTAGATATGTGATAGGGCATGAGCCGAATTGAGCAGCCTCTGCATAGGGGTAGGTGACAGGCTCTTGTGAAAGCGGTAATGAACCTTTGGGTTCCATGAAATGCGGGGAATTTCGTGACTAGTTGGGACCTGTTAACTTCTCAGGAAAGACCCTGCTTCATGGAGTTAGATGGTTGGTTGGTTAGGTAGGTAGGTAGGTAGGTAGGTAGGTAAGTAGGTAGGTAGGTAGGTAAGTAGGTAGGTAGGTAGGTAGGTACGTAGGTAGGTAGGTAGGTAGGTAGGTAGGTAGGTAGGTAGATAGGTAGGTACGTAGGTAGGTAGGCACGTAGGTAGGTAGGTAGGTGGGTACGTAGGTAGGTAGGTAGGTAGGTAAGTAGGTAGGTACGTATGTATGTATGTATGTATGTATGTATGTAGATAGGTACGTAGGTATGTATGTAGGAGGTAGGTAGGTAGGTACGTACGTACGTACGTACGTAGCTAGGTAGGTACGTAGGTAGGTAGGTACGTAGATCGGTAAGTAGGTAGGCAGGTAAGTAGGTAGGTAGGTAGGTAGGTAGGTAGGTGGGTGGGTGGGTGGGTAGGTAGGTAGGTAGGTGGGTGGGTAGGTAGGTAGGTAGGTAGGTAGGTAGGTAGGTAGGTAGGCAGGCAGGTAGGTAGGTAGGTAGGTAGGTAGGTAGGTGGGTAGGTGGTTAGTCGGTCGGTCAGGGTCTGTATAAGAAACATACAAAAACGGTGGAACAGTAATTTTTTACATTCATTATATGAGACGAACATGAATCCACCCTGGGGCTTGTGCTCTTCGAGAAACTCCAAGGCCGGCGCCATTTGTGATCGCTTTTCTGCACAGAATAGTGGGAGGGAGTTGGTTACATCACAAATAATAAATGAATCCTGTTGCGGATGTTTGGGGGGAAACTCTTCCCTGCTCAGATGAATGCAGTAGCAAGCAGTGTGTTGCCTAGCAACTCTACATACAATAGCGCTGCATCGTGACACTCGCGGAAATAAAGCCCAGCGCGGTTTATTCCCCTTTTATTTGTACACTGTCAACATGCCGACTGTACTGCGCTTTCTGCGCTGTGTTTAACAGCACCGAATTCCTTGCAAGAATAATTCTTGAGGCAATACAAGGGATGAAATCTTTACTTCACAGGAGTGTACATACTTTAGAAAAACGCTCTTTAAAACTGGGTTTCGAATACTAGCTTTCTCTGTGAATAAAAAATACAACCAGGAAGGTACTATGTTTGTAGATACTTTAATTATTTTTTAACTACTCCTACATGTTTCAGGGTCAGGGGCGCACCAAAGGGGGGGCTGCCGAGTTGCAGCTCCCCACCAAATCACCCAAAACCAAAATTTAAAAAACGCAGATTTTGCAGTATGGTATCAAAAGTTTCACGTGATTTCTGCTTCAGGTTAAATCAGCCGCTTAATTCGGCTGATGACTGGTGCGTTAGGATTTTGAAAAATAAATTAATAAAACTGAAAAAAACAATAAGACAGGACACTGTGATTGAGTCACGGAACATGTAGTTATACTTATTCGTATGTATATAAAAGAAGTTTCAGACGGTGTTATGTTGTACTTACAGCATGATTTTTATAACCTAATTTCTAAAATAAAACATAAATTATAAATAGCCTCAGAGATAGCCCCCCGCCCCCCCCCCCCCCCGAGGAAACTTTCTGGTTGCCCCTTGTTGAGGCTTATTCCTGAATATGGCCAAGAATGCCGAAACATGTGGTAGTAGTTAGATGACTAAACTATCTCACAACTTCTACCTTGTTTGTTGTATTACTTGATAAAAATGGTGTATACGGTAATAATGTCTGCAATAAATATTCCCTCCCTATGCTTAATTAAGCACCACGATGTGAAGACTGGAGGTAGACTCCACAAATTCTTAACTTTGGGACTATATGAAGGTTATTGGTCACTTTCGTGTAGTAGGCTTTTTTTCTAGGTGAAAAAAAACGGCTGGTAACAGTTTTAAAGTAGCTTCGGTAGGCCCCAGAGGATTTTTTGGGCGCTGTGGAAGATTGAAAAATATTTCATTAAACGTCGTATTTACTAAGGGCCTAATGACTTAATTACTCTGACTTGTGAAGGAAGTTGCGTTCTGTATTAAGTGGGCCCCAGTGCCCACAGTGCTGGCCGTTTTCGGGTTGCGGATGAAGGTAAAAGTCTCGGGATGTGGAGAAGCATTGTGTAAGGAAAGCGAGTTTTGTATCCTTAGCGTGGAGCCAGTGTAATCCCAAACGGTTTTACCTGTCCACCAAACTGTACGGCAGCACGTCATATAATACCTAAATCTTCATATTCTCATCCATGGGAATCTCAACGTGGCAAGCGGAATGAGGTTTAAAAATTCGGAGAATGTGACACGCATTGACTTCTTGTACAAAAAAAGGTAAAGCGATCCCTATGCAGGCCTAAGGCCCAAGGGGGAGTAGAGGTGTAGCTCTACTCTTTCGTTAGCCTCGGCGCTAGAAGGGTGTGGGGTGGCTAGCTCCACGCCCCGGCCGCTTTACCCCTGGCAAAGACGCGGTACCCATTTTACAGGCGGCTGGGTGGGCCCCACGGCCGGTGTGGACGGGTGCGGAAAATCTCACCCCTACTGGGATTCGATCCCCGGACCGTCCAGCCCGTAGCAAGTCGCTATATGGACTCAGCTGTCCTGGCCCATGACTTCTTGTAGAAAAACCTGATGTTTCAAACAGTGTTTTTCGTAGTGTAGACTTCAGACAGCTAAAGATGTTTTCGTATACAGCACTAAATTTCCCCAAACTATTAGGCATGATATACATTGTAAATCAAGCCGACTGCCGGCCTGCATCCAGCTGCCTTTATATCGATCTCTTGCGTACAAAGTTATTCATGGATCATCCCCAAGCCGTTCTACTTGCCTAGTTATTTAAAAAACAGGTATTTTTTAATGAAGGCGGTATTTAAAAGTATTGTTTTGAAATTTAACGACGGTGGCGTGTCATAATTATTGCATTACTGCTGCTGCTGCTGCTACTACTACTACTACTACTAC
>BLKM01000519.1:345156-395804 GCA_013340265.1 Coptotermes formosanus
ACCACCACCACCACCACCACTACTTTTTCTTATGTGATAGCACGTAATTTTCTAGAGCTCGTTATAAATCTCTCATCTTGTGCAGTCAAGTTACACCAGCACTTAGGAAATAAGTGCTTGAAATCGGGTCCACTGTGGGATACAGTCTCCCGCAGCTGTTGTACTGTCCACCTTCCTTTATGGAAACAAGGTGTAGAGAACTGTAATATTGGTCGTTGTTTTCTGTGGGTGTGCAGATCGTTTTCTGTCATGAAAGGAATACATTTCCGTTAACGGGAAAAGTAGGTTTTATATCATTTGATGTGGCAAAATGTTTCGACCTCGAAGGACCATCTTCAGGCAAGTGGTATAAAATACTTAAAATAAATTATTTACAATTGTATTTATAATTGTGTATACAATTGGAATTAAAATTGTATATAATTCCTTTTATGCATTTTATAGCACTGGCCTGAAAATGACCCTTTGAAGTCGAAACATGTTGCCACATTAAATAACATCTACTAGTTGTGTTACTGGAAATTATTTTATTATAAATGTAATACTACGAGATGACAGGCCTAAAAGGTGGTGTTTCTCGTTGAGCTAAGTGCATGGATTTCGGGTAGTTCAGAACAAAGTGCTCAGGAAGGTACTCGTGTCTAAGAAGGGGAAGTAAAGTGAGGCAGGAGGAAATAGCAGGATGTGGACCTTAACGGTTTCTGCTGCTCATCAAACATTAGGGTGATCAAGTGCAGGGGGCTGTAGGGGGAGGTGCATGTGGCATGCACGGTACTGACCAGAAATGCGTGCAGAATTTTGGTAGGGAAATCTGTTCTGCTCACAAAACATTAGGGTGATCAAGTGCAAGGGGCTGTAGGGGGAGGTGCATGTGGCATGCACGGTACTGAACAGAAATGCGTGCAGAATTTTGGTAGGGAAATCTGTTCTGCTCACCAAACATTAGGGTGATCAAGTGCAGGGGGCAGTGGGGGGAGGTGCATGTGGCGTGCACGGTACTGACCACATGTGCGTGTAGAATTTTGGTAGGGAAATCTGTTCTGCTCACAAAACATTAGGGTGATCAAGTGCAAGGGGCTGTAGGGGGAGGTGCATGTGGCATGCACGGTACTGACCAGAAATGCGTGCAGAATTTTGGTAGGGAAATCTGTTCTGCTCACCAAACATTAAGGTGATCAAGTGCAGGGGGCTGTAGGGGGAGGTGCATGTGGCGTGCACGGTACTGACCACATGTGCGTGCAGAGTTTTGGTAGGGAAATCTGAAGGAAAGTGCCTGCTTGAATGACCTAAACATAGGTAGGAGTTTAATATTTAAATGGATCTTAAGAAAATAGGATGGGATAATGTAAATTGGATTGATCTGGCTCACGATAGGGACAAGTGGTGAGCTATTGTGAGCAACGTAATGATCTTTTGAATTTCATAAAATGTGGGAAGTTTCTTGATTAGCTGAAGACATTGTTAGTTTGTGAAGGAGTCTGGCTCGGTCGGCCCCTCCACACGATCAGCAGTAGACGCTGCACCGGCCCCTCCACACGATCAGCAGTAGACGCTGCACCGGACCCTCCACACGATCAGCAGTAGACGCTGCACCGGCCGCTCCACACGATCAGCAGTAGACGCTGCACCGGTCCCTCCACACGATCAGCAGTAGACGCTGCACTGGTCCCTCCACACGATAAGCAGTAGACGCTGCACCTGTCCCTCCACACGATCAGCAGTAGACGCTGCACCGGTCCCTCCACACGATCAGCAGTAGACGCTGCACCGGTCCCTCCACACGATCAGCAGTAGACGCTGCACCGGCCCCTCCACACGATCAGCAGTAGACGCTGCACCGGTCCCTCCACACGATAAGCAGTAGACGCTGCACCGGCCCCTCCACACGATCAGCAGTAGACGCTGCACCGGCCCCTCCACACGATCAGCAGTAGACGCTGCACCGGCCCCTCCACACGATCAGCAGTAGACGCTGCACCAGGACAGAATCTGTATGCATGATCGAGACGGATGTTTGTGTGCGCGATCCATGCAGTTCTGAACAACTTCAGCACCTGGAATGACTTTTCTTCACACTTTCGATGCTTTTAATGTTACAGCATTATGATTTGTGTTTGTTAATTTTGTGTAGTTGTAATGTCCAGTGTTTTAGGCACTTCTGTCAAGGCGACTCAATAACTAGATTGGTGTGTTGTATCTACATTCCGTTGTATCGAACGCGCCCCCCCCCCCCGTGAGGATGGCACTTTAGTGCTCAAACACGTAGGCTTTCTTATAACAGCTTACGAATGTATTTGATCTAATGCATGAATTAGTTAATGTAATGTTAGTTACTTAGTTTCCTATGTATATTATGTACAAAGGCAAACGTAGGCTGAAGGGGACCCTATAGAAGCCATTAAGCCCCAAAGGGGACTAGGGATATAGGTCTACCCTTTCGTTAGCCTCGGCGCTAGAAGGGGTAGGGTGGCTAGCTCCACGCCCCGGCCGCTTTACCCCCGAGAAAGACCTGGTACTCATTGCACAGGAGGCTGGGTGGGCCCCACGGCCGGTCTGGACGGGCGCGGAAAATCTCGCCTTCACCGGGATTCGATCCCCGGACCGTCCAGCCCATAGCGAGTCGCTATACCGACTGAGCTATCCCGGCCGCTAGACGAACGTAACAGTTGTTCGTATGTAATTTTTATCTATTTACTCTTGCTGTATATCTGGACATTGTTCATCTCCAGTGACTCTGAATAGAATTCAACGTTTGGGAAACTGGATCTGTTTTCGTCCTCACGTATCATATTCAGTATGGTACTATAGAAGGTAATATTTACAATAACTGAGCCTATGGAGAAACAGTGATTGAGAATGGCTCAACGCCTCCTGATGACGGAAATTGATCCCTGTGTTTGGACCCGAATATTAGACGGTGGATGAAGTCTATCAACCAAGTAATCCTTCGTGGTGTCATCGTCAGAACCGTTTGGAACTTTATGTATTTGGAGCTTTATGTCAGGATTGTGTGGACTTTATGAATATGCAGAATTTACAAAGTTTTAAGACATCTGACAAATATTAACCCTTTAAAGACGAAGCTTATCTGTTTTATATAAGGACTCTGTGCGTACCGCGCTGTAAACACTCTCCACTTCGGTTATAAAAACCAGTCTCTTGATGTTTTATAAGGCAAAGTTGCTGTTTGTTCTGAGATCCGTACAAAACACATAAACGCAATGTGGGCACTACGTAGAATTTTTTAATATTAAACCTGGCCGTATGTAAAGTTACCGCTAGGCTTTAAAAGGTTAAGGCTACGGAGAAGGTTCTTTTCTCGTCAGGAGAGAATGTCACATGACAGCTGTGACTGAAATGGTAACCGTTGTCTCTTACGTACGAACTGGAGCCCCAGAGGAGCCTTAACACCAAGTGACTTACTCTCTGTCGAATTGTAATTGGACATGGAGTCGGCCCCTCTTGCTTTCGACCCCACTTTGAGTTCATGATCAGGTTTTGAAGTCGGTCTCATTTCTGCACCATTACAATACGCCTAGTTGTCAAGGGCCTTTCTGGTGGCCAACCTACCGATAACCTGCAGAAAGCATCCAGCGAGCGGAGCCACAGGATATGCCTGATATTTCAGATGCTTTGTGGAAGCACCAAGCACTTTTCAGCGTTGAGATATTAATAAGAGTGTACACTCCCACTTTGTTCTAGCTGTCAATATCAGCTTTAGGTCCGTCCGTGGTAAAGGAGAGGTGAAGCGGGGGTGGGACAAAAACAAGAAGGCTGCCATACATGCACGGGGAAAACAAAAATAAATAATGTAGGGTTCGCGGAAGAGGATGGGGAAATTAGTGAGGAGAGAAGGGGTGAAGAAGGAAGGAATGAGGAAAAAGAGGAGAAAATGATAGGAGAAAAGGGATAGAAGAATGTAACAGTAAGGTTCGATATAAGGAAAGTAAATGAAAACGAGAGGGAGGAAAGACAGGAATAGAGAAAGAATGAATGGAAAAAAGAAAGCGGGACGAACTGAGTAAACAAATAAAGAATCAAGGAATATAAAAAGGATGAGGCGATCCCTGTACTGGCCTGGGCAGGCCGTGAGGGTTCCAGGAGGTTGAGGCTCCCAGATTTCAAGACCATGGGCGCTTGAAGGTGGTAAGAATTAAGGAATTTCGGTAAATGAAAAATTAACGGCAGTGAAGGCTTAAGCAGCCAAACGATGAGCCTGAATTCAGTAGGTGTTGAGTTCGAAACTTGGTCTGAACACTTTTGTCTGAAGTTTTTCATGGTTTTTCTGAGTATGTCCTGACAAATACCCAGGGGTCATGGCTTAAAGTAGACTATTAGAGCTTTCGTCCATTTCGCTTTTCTGTATCAGCCACTGTTTCGATTATGTATATTCTGAATTACTTGACATATTGTAAAATGATGTTGAAAGCACAGTTACAAGGCAGGTAGTGTATGTATGAGATAACCTCGAGGTACTTTCCCGTAACCATTTTTGCCGCGGAAAAGCGATAGGTATTACACATTCTGAGTGTCTGCATCCTTGCCTCAGTTATGAGGCATGCAAATCACATATTTTCTGCTCCGTATTGTGTTGTCCTCTCTGGCCTCCATAGCTGTACCATGTTTTTCCACATTATCTTACAAACAGGACGGGGTTTCCGTATAAATTTTGTTGAAGAGAAAATGCGCGTTTTGACGTTCTCTACAACTTTATCTGAAAAATGTCTCATTCTGAGGAAAATTAAGCGAGATATTATCATAAATGTACATGGGTCTTCATGTACAGTACCCGTTATTCTTGTCGGGGTTTAATAAAATTGAATTCTGTGGACAGATTTCCGAAAAATCATCGTATCTCAAATTTCATGAAAATCGTTCAGTCGGAGCCGAATTTTTCCATGGGGGCGGAGAGACGGACGGACAGGCATGACAAAGCTAATAGTCGCTTCTGAAAATTTTTGCGAACGCACCTAAAAACACTACGTGACAAAAATATTGGATTCAAATAAAATTAAAACAGACATATTGAAGTCCAAGAACGGGGGGGAAACAATAAAATCTGAAATGGAAGAAAATTGGTTTTTACCGTTTTCTCCGTGTAAGTTTTAATTGAACTTCCGCAAACATGTCGGCGTACTTAAGGCTGGATTACGCATACAAAATGGCTGTAAAACTAGGTCGAATTAAGGTTATGGGTGGCAATAAATACAGGATACTAACGACATCCGGTATTAGCGACATTCTAACCCACCTAAATATATTCCAATATGTGTCAAACGGTAATTCTATTCCCAGTGGGGGAAAGAATTATTTAAAACGATTTAGTATAAAAAAAACGCAAAAAAAGGGGGGCAAGAGTTCTCCGTAAATTCAGCGGAACGCAATTTGAATGTGAGTCCTGCTATTGAATTCCAATTTCGTTGGTTCCTTAGGGGTGTGGGAGGGGGCGAGGTAGGGTTTGGACTTTGTAAAATTAATTGCATCGATCGATTGGGACGAGAAGTTTGTGTGCAGGGTAGGAACGATGCTCTGTCATTGAAAAGTGGACGGGGAACGGAAAAGAAGATGGCAGAAAAAGGGGAATGATGATAAGCGAAGGAAATAAAACTTTGACATACCTATTACTTTTTGATTTGCTTTTCCGGGGTTCAAAAGGACACGTAACATTCCAGTTGGCGTACCAGGGGTTTTGCTGGCTACGGAGACAACCGTGTGTTCTTGAAACAGTGCTGACTTACTTACTTGACACTGCAGACAGGCCGTATCAAAACCCTAGGGCTTAACAGTGCGAAGCACGAATTGCATAAAACTAACCCCATGGAAGAGAATGTTCATTGAAGACCTAGTGTTTCCTCAGTTAACCAAGAAAGTCTCCCAATTTTGTGGAACCCGAAGTTTTATTAACCGCATTCACCACCTGTCCATATCCTGAGCCAGATGAATCCCTTCCATGCTCTCCCGTCCCACTTTATGTTAATATTACTGTCCCAGATCGCCTTTGTCTTCCAAATGTTCTCATTCCGTTAGGCTTCCACGTCAACAACTTGTATCCAATTTTGTTCTCCCCCATTCGTGCCGCATGTCCCGCCCATCCCAACTCCCATGTGTGATTAATACTATCCGGCGAGGAGTACAAATCATGATGTCCTTCGTCATGTAATTATCTCCTGCCTCCTATTACTTCATTCCTCTTAGATGAAATATCTTATTCAGCGCGCTATTCTTGATCATCCAGCCTACATTCGTCCCGCCACGTGACAGGCCGGTAGCACGTATTCTGTCTAAAATACTGTGCAGTAGAAGACATCAGTTCCGGTCTTTCAGATAACACCGCATTTGTCCATTATAAATACTGCTCTATTAATGATATTAACCCTTTAAAGACGAAGCGTATCTGTTTTATATAAGGACTCAGTGCGTACCGCGCTGTAAACACTCTCCACTTCGGTTATAAAAACCAATCTCTTAATGTTTTATAAGGCAAAAGTTGCTGTTTGTTCTGAGATCCGTACAGAACACATAAACGCAATGTGGGCACCACGTAGAATTTTTTAATGTGAAACCTGATGGTAAGTAAAGTTACCGCTAGGCTTTAAACGGTTAAGTGAGATGTTCGATGTTTATTGTGAAAATAACATGGAAGAAATAAACTCACTGTAGGGGCAAAGTGGAAGTTTGCACACTAAAATTCTCTGACAACGGTAGCACATGTGTATCAACACTAACATGCTTCTGAACTGTTTCCACTGTGTCACTTTGTTTACACACAGAAGGTTTCGAAGGCGACTCCTGTCTTCCTCAGGTGTATTCAAAATTACACACTGTGAATCACAGTAAAGTCAAATACTCCTTCAATTCATCTGTGACGGACACATGCCGCTCGTAACTCTAAACAGTCATGTAATGTATAGTACTAATTCAGTCCAATTCAATTCAATTAAATGGCGTTTATTAACGTGCAGGCTTAACAGCACAAATGCCAATTACAAAGCCAGCACAAGAACACAAATACAACAAAACAGTACAAATACACAAAAACAAAACACTAAACAGACAAAACAAAACCAATATTGCAGAAGGTAAGTAACATAAAAGTACTGGGGCAAAACCCCTATTAAGTGGAAAGTCACAGATAAATTAATTTAAAAATGTGACAGATTAACGCAGAACCTCTTATAATAATAACAAATGATTAATTAAAACAGAACTACATTTAATATACAGCTATCCCTAATAACAATTACAATTCAGTTTAATTGAATGTAGTTCAAAGGACACCAACAAAACACGTCGTCACAAATACAAAACACAAAACACTAAACAGAACAAAACAAAAGCAATATTGCAGGAAAAAAGGAGTGTAAATATACTGGGGCCAAACCCCTATACCCTGAAACCTGGTAACAAATCGTTAATCAAAACTGGCCTAATAATAATAATAGTAATTATACATTATTTGACTTCTTAGAGTCGTGAGTGATATCTGTCTGTCACAGATAAATTGATGAATTGTTTCATTTTACTGTGATTCACAGTTTGTAATTTTTAATACACCTGAGGAAGACAGGAGTCGCTTTCGAAACCTTCTGTATGTAAACAAAGTGACACAGTGGAAACAGTTCAGAAGCATATTAGTGTTGATTCACAAAGTGGAAGTATTTGCAAGATAAATTACGTATAGAACTTTGTACTGTGAAAGGTCGAAGAACAGATATATTTATTTTCGTTGATTTCGAGTTTTTATGTGCCCTTAGTTTTTATTTTGAGCCCTCTAAACCACACGATTATTGTACGTACGTCTGCTTTAACATGTAGGAAGGGGCTGTACATTCCTTTGAGAGCGTACTTGTGTGTTTCATATGGCTTGGAGAATAAACAGTGATTATTTTCTTAAACAATATTGGCTGACTGGTATTTGTAATGCAGAAACTATGAGTTGACTCTAAAGGAGGGGCTACATTTTTATGTAATATTTCCATTAATTTCTGGTTTCAAAGAGCATGCTACGTGTGTAGTGACAAACAGTAAGTCTGCGTGTAACCATGACGATGCGAGATATGTCTGTGTCATATTAGAACACGGTGTTTGTGGTCTTCAGTGTGAGGTCACTGAAAACTGAACATACTGGATGTACGGTCTGTGTGTGATCAACTGGGAGGAAAGAAGGAAGAAAGGAAGAAAGCGAAAACCGTTGTAAATCGGGGCAGAATGAAAGAAACGTAGCGGTAGACAGAGGGAATATAAATTCAAAAGGAAATGTTGGAGTGACGAGGTAAAGGAGTGATGGAAAGGGGAGACAGAAAGGAGGACAACGAAAGATAAGGAAGAAGGGAGCAGTACAAATCTTCACACACACACACACACACACACACACACACACACACACACACACACACACACACACACACACACACACCACACACACACACAAACACGTACACACACAAACACGCACACACGCACGCACACAAACACGCACACACACAAACACACACAAACACACACGCACACGCACACATAAACACACACAAACACACACGCACACACACAAACACGCACGCACGCACACACGCACACACACGCACACATAAACACACACATAAACACACACACAAACACATAAACACACACACAAACACACACACACACACAAACACATAAACACACACAAACACACACACACACACATACACACACATACACACAGACAAACACGTACACACACAAATACGCACACACGCACGCACACAAACACGCACACACACACACAAACACGCGCGCGCGCGCACACACACATAAACACACAAACACGCACGCACACGCACGCACACACACACACATACAACGTTGCGTGATTTCAGGCTTCCGCCGCGATGTAGATGAGCTCTGCGCTTTCTAGGATATTACGCAGCGTTGAGTGGTAGTTCTGTACCGACGTTTCGGGACAACCTATCGTTCCCATCTTCAAGGATCAAGAAGTTCAAGGAGACGTGGATTTCTTGAACCTTGAAGATGGGCCCGATAGGTTGTCCCGAAACGTCGGTAGAGAACTACCGTTCAGCGCTGCGTAATATCCCCTAAGGGCGCAGACCTTATACGTAACTTGTTTTATGACCGTGAGGTACCTTCAGATTCGGGGCTGGTTTCGCTCCTGCCCAGCAGGCGTACAGTAAGAACGGTCGCGCATGCTTATTGCAGTTACGTTGGGGCCCCCTTCACCTGGTAATAAGTAGTTGGCATTACAAATTGCTTCAGACTATTGGTTAATGGAAACATTACTTGTGTGAAAGAAAATGTGAGTTCGAAACTGAAGGAATCAGTTAACTAGCGCTTTAAACTGCATGCAGCGGAAGACAAAGAGATTAGGAAAGGAATTATTTGTAATTTGTACTGGAATGTGATGCAATTCCAATTTAATTCGCGCTGAAGGCCCATTCTGCGCTCTGAACGGCGTTGCCTTTCGTGATCACGCCTTATCGGACCGTAACCTTATTACGTCACGCACTTTCTGTAATTGTGCTGAACACTTTTGCCCTTCACAGGTCTCTCACAGCATATTGCAACGTCTGTAGAGGTCACGATCAAATTACAAGAACAGCTGATACACACTGTGGAGATCAGTAAAAATTGTGCGTCACTTATAAGCACACACTTCCCGTAAATATTATTTAAAATTTCACTTCCTTTAGTGTAGAAGTCAAACTATCAACGCGGTGTAGGGTAGTAATCACTGTTTTTTGTTTGAATTATGTGGAACGTATGAATAAACTGTAAAATGCAGTTATTGAACGTCCAACAATGCTGTAACGTAGTAACATCTGTGATTTAAGGGACATTTATATGTATGTATTGATAAAGAGCAAATCTTTATTTTTGCATGTAACAACTAAGGCTTGCTGCCTTTTGCTATTCTGTGTGTGTGTGTGTGTGTGTGTGTGTGTGTGTGTGTGTGTGTGTGTGTGTGTATGTATGTATGTATGTATGTATTATGTATGTATGTATGTATGTATGTATGTTATTAAATTGCTGTAAATATGAACAAGATGGCGGCGGCAGAAAATTTGCTTCAGTTGGTATTAAATTGTCAAACTTTGCCGGCAGCCTTCCTAGGTAGAGGCCCCGCATGGTGTATATTGCCCACCTATCGAGTTTAGTATCTTATTGTGAATGTAATTAGCCTTGTCTCCAGAACGCTTGAAATCACTGAGATCAGACATTTGAGACGAAGCTATTTTCAATTTCCCGTCGAATTTTCAATGGATTTTGTGGTAGTTATAAAGAAAATGAATTACAAACCAGTTCCAGTTACATAATTTCAGTTATGGATGTGTTATTTTTAATATATCGCCTACAGGCAATATTTGTGTGAAAGTTACGCAGTAAAATAAACATTTGTGCGTGTAGAACAATGGACTGCGGCATTTCAGCTCCACAGCAACACTGGGATGCAGCAGAGAATTCAAATGTGTTGGTGGAATTATTCGAATGTGACGTGGCAATGACACAATACATGTTTTCATAAACGATACGACAATTTGTCGCTTAAACATGTATTTACATTAGCGTTGGTATTTACAGTACACAACGCAGTGGGTTTATCCTGCCTTCAAACACACATAGTGATTTCCTCATGGCCCCTTCAGTGTATGCAGTCTGCTTCACTACAGACCAGTTTTATTCGCTTTAACTGGATATAACGTTAATGGGGAAGCTTTTCTCTTAATTGCGTGTAAGAAATGTACATAAATGTTTTTATAGTTTGGAACATCCACAGAATGAAGTCTGTAATGTAATAGCTTGATGACACTATGCCATTAACACCTGTGCTCTAGGCGTGGGTATTTAAATTTGAGCGCATGTTGTATGTAAATCCTGGAAATTATTTTGCCGGGATAGGGTAAAATTATGAAATAAGGAGCGTTTTGTAGAAAATAAAACAAATAGATTTTGCAGTTTTTCTTAACCTTTTAAAACCTAGCGGTAACTTTACATACCACCAGGTTTAACATTAAAAAATTGTACGTGGTGCCCACATTGCGTTTATGTGTTTTGTACGGATCTCAGAACAAACAGCAACTTTTGCCGTATAAAACATTAAGAGATTGGTTTTTATAACCGAAGTGGAGAGTGTTTACAGCGCGGTACGCACTGAGTCCTTATACAAAACAGACACGCTTCGTCTTTAAAGGGTAAAAATCATGTAAATGTCCTTATATAAATACATAAAATTAGTTGCTTGGGGCATTTTTCTACTTGCGTCGTAAATATAGCACGGACTTGGCTTCTAACAATAACAGTAAGTTAGATAACAGATTACTCATAAAATCAACATCTTTGGCTCGACAGCTCTGGGTGAGCCCTAGCCTTCCTCAGAAGGTTTATAATAAAATAAAATTGACTATAATAATGTAATGTAATACAACACAATATGGTATAATAATAGAGCTCAATAAATTTACTAGTATCCTTGTACATAAAGAGTAAAAATCGAAACGGGATGTTTAAAAAATAATTTATTTATTTTTAATATTTTCTCTCGCTATTTGTAATTCCAATATATATATATTATACTTGTACAATATAAGGGACAGTATTTTACGGTTTTATGTTCAGGGACGGCACATGGGCTGGTGCGATGCAGTTGTAATGGAGTGGGCGGGCTCGGTTTCTGGTGTGGGGAAAGGTATGGTGACTACTGTACTTTGTGAATGGTGAACTGTATATTTGTACAGTTGGTTCTTTTTATTTTCTGTAATGGCGTACAAACTCTGTGCGTAAGTAATACGTTTATTGCAAAAATAAAACCAAATAATAATAATAATAATAGTGATAATAATAATGGTTAAAATGGCAAAGGTAAAGGTAAAGCTATTCCATTACAGGCCTAGAAAGGCCTTCAGAGTTCCAGGAGGTTTAGGCTGCCAGAATTTCTAGACAGTCAGCACATGAAGGCGGTAAGTTCAGCTGTACGCATCGACTGCCTTTACCCCCCCCTCCCCCAGGAGATATTCCTGGTACTCATTTCTGTTAGAGGCTAAGTCGACCCCAGGGCCACAGTACGGCCGGGAGGATTATGTCAATGAAAAATCCCAACGAACCCATCGGGAATTGAACCGGAGACCTTCCGGTTTGTAGCGCAGTGCCTCAATGGTTAATTATTTCCATGGCGCAACAGCCCCTAGAGGGCCAGGGTGTCCTCACTGCTGAAGTTTCACGATTACACTCAAACACAGCACACTCAGTAGGACTCCTCCGGACAAGTGATCAGCCCGACGCAGAGACCTCTACCTGACAACACACAATACACACAACAGACAGACATCCATGCCTCTGGCGGGATTCGAACCCGCAATCCCAGCAAGCGAACCGCGCGGCTATCGGGAGCGGCAGTAATGGCTAAAATATTAGTACTAATTCTAATATTGATATTAGTAATTGTAATAGTAAAATTAATTCCACCACTGCTGCTGCTGCCGCCGCCGCCGCCGCCGCCACCGCCACCACCACCACCACCACCACCACCACCACCACCACCACCACCACCACAATTAATAATAATAATAATAATAATAATAATAATAATAATATATGTCGAACTAGGAATCTCTGCATTAAACCCGCACATTTTACTCTGAATTCTTTGCAGGCCAGCATTATTAAAATGTAATTTTGTTAAATAACCAAGTAGGTGAAACCATTACGTACAATGTACACAAATAGCCATGCAGGAAACTAAATTGTAATATTAACTGTTTAGTATAACTTACGGAATTAGATACCATTTTATGCGTTTCTGCGGTATGTTGTTGTTTTACTGGGACGCAACCACATGTGTAAATAGGTGTACGTGGGTACACTTGTCGCCGTATTTTCGGTCTCGGAGCTAGCTTCAGTCACCACGTGGTCCCTTGAAATGTAGCGATCCCTTTGGTGAAGGCCAAGACCCTGGGCCTTGTAATGTTTCAGTTGCATGATTCGGTGTGACGCTAATGATGAAGACATCGAATCCGCGTTGCGTGTTTTAAAACACGCAAGATAAAGTAAACCGTGCAAGAGTCGAATATGCTTCAACACGATTTTGATTCGCAATCGTCAGGAAATAATTATACTGCGATTTGATTTTATCACAGCCATGACTATGAAGATTGCCGTTTTCGGGGATATGACGCAGTATAGTCTGGTAGGAGTATATCGACTTTCGGAGAAATTTGCTGCCTCCATCTTCAGGATAATAGAAGTGCAAAGATGGAGACTGTACGGTTTTTCTGAAACGTCGGTAAATTTGTCTCAGACTACACGGCGTCACATTCCGGAAGACGGCATTCTTAGTAATTGTAACCAAATTTGTGATCCTCAAATCTCTTAGGCTGTGAATATGAGGAATATATCTTTCTGGTTCATGACGCCGTGTATTTTGATTGATATTTGCCGAATGTTCGGAAGAACATGTTGCTTGCTGCTGTGCCCTGAAGACAGAGGCAGTAGATACCTCCGAAACGTTGGTAATATTCTGCTAGGATTAGTGGCGTGACATTTCCAGAAGACAGTAAGCCTTATGTGGCAGTTAGACAATTAAAGGCATCGTGTCCGTGTGATGACCATTGTAAATGCTGGAAGGTCTTGGATTCGATAGCCCACAGGGAAAAATTTCCTTTCCTTGGATACGTCCGTACCGGCTCTGGAAGCCAGCCAGTCTCCTATTCAATAGGTGCTGGCGTCTCTTTCCCCAGAAATAAATCCGCCAGAGCCTGAAGCTGACCACCCACCTCCGTGTACTGCCGAGGTTAGAATGTGTCGAGCTATACGTGATTTCAGGCGTCCGTCGCTATGTAGATGAGATCTGCCCTCTGCTTGGATATTACGTAGCTTCGAGTGAGAGTTCTGTACAGACGTTTCGGGACAACCTATCGGTCCCATCATCAAGGACCTTCTGACCCTTTGAAATGGGTCCGATTGGTTGCCCCGAAACGTCGATATAGAACTACCACTCAATGCTGCGTAATATCCCAGAAGAGCGCAGATCTAGTGTGGAGCTGTATTTTCACTCGTGGCACGCGGTTACGTAGTAGTTTGAGGCACTGCGCTACAAGTCGGAAAGTCATGTGTTCGATTTCCGATAGTATCATTGGGAATTTTCTTTGACTTAATCCTTCCCGCTGCACTATGGCCCTGGGGTCGACTCAGCCTGTAACAGAAATGAGCACCAGGTGTAAAGGGGATAAAGGCGGCCGGTGTGTAGGGCTGACAAGCTTGCCACTCTCATGTGTTGATTGTCTAACAGTCCTGGGAGCTTCAACTTCCTAGAGCCCTCAGGGCCTGTCCAGACCTGTACAGGGATTGCTTATTTATACTTCCCTTCGGAGTGTTGCCTTTATGGCGTGGAGAGAACTTTATGTGTTTGTACACATTTCTACAGTCGCGTGTTTAACCCTTTAAAGACGAAGCGTATCGGCTTTATATAAGGACTCAGTGCGTACCGAGCTATAAACACTCTCCACTTCGGTTATAAAAACCGGTCTCTTAATGTTGTATAAGGCAGAAGTTGCTGTTTGTTCTGAGATCCGTACAAAACACATAAACGCAATGTGGGCACCACGTAGAATTTTTTAATGTTAAGCCTGGTGGTACGTAAAGTTACTGCTAGGCTTTAAAAGGTTAAAGTTACTTAAAACTGGTGAGGAAAAACCAGTTTCACACTGCCGTCTATGGAACTGTGTTCTAAATCAAACCGTATGTGTGCAACGGAAGTCGTATGTGCTGTAAATCAGGTTGTTTATTTTTGGACCACGTACGTTCGCAGTTCGTATGCTTGATGATGTACAAAGCTTTGTGTCGCTTCGTTATTTTACGTGCAAACGACGTGACGCTGCTAACTGTGCAGTTGCATGCTCCAGTGTATAATAAAAATAAAACGTCCTTTACGGTCAACACGGACAACCTAATTATTTCCCTGTATATAATACCCTCGGCTGAATGAGTGAGTGAGTGAGTCACACCTCCTTGCATATGGTGAAGGGCTTACCATGGTTAGGGTGCGTACTCATCAACAGAGTCCAGGCGAGTCGAGTCGAGCCAAATCAGACTCTTAAGAGTCAAGGGGGGTGCACACCGACCGAGTCGAGTCCAATCAAGTCTTCTCGAATCCAGTAGCTTTTTAGTATTTTTTGAACAGTGTACAAATAAACATCTATTTTTTATCAGTTCTTGGAAGATAAAGGGTTCCAGTAACATTATATATGTGATCTTGGCCACTATAATAGAAAACTTTTTCTATCGGCTTTGCACTTATGTAAATGCTAAATGTAATTACCTTGCAATAAACATACCTCAAGTAGCACATTCAATTACTTTTATTGCTTCCCTTTTTTCATGCCATCGCTTGATGATGATGATGATAATAATAATTATAATAATAATTATTATTATTATTATTACACTATACACACGTTACACTATCCTTAATTTGAAGCCAGCATAAAGCTTCTTTGTTAACATTATTTCCTGCGCCAAAAATAACGTACGAAAACTTTAACATAAGGCATAATAATAATAATAATAATAATAATAATAATAAACAATTTTCCTCTTACCCCCGCCCATCTCCTCTGCAATTTTAACCCAAACGCTGGCAATGTGGTCTCTGTTTCTATGTTCAGAACGAGAGGGATCATAGATGGCCTGGTGGGCCTTAACTAAAAGGATCAACTTTTCTACATCCATTTTCCAACGCAAAATAGCAGCCGTCACCCCTGATCGCAAGAGTCTGACTGACGAAAATGGAACATGGCGGCATCAAGACTCTTGACTCGGCAAGACTCGCGGGACTGGACTGGACTCGACTCGACTCTGCTGGTGGGTACACATTCCCGCGCGTAGCCATTATGAGTAAGCCAAATAGTCTCTGACGCGTCTTTGTGAGTCTGATTGGACTCCACTCGACTCGCCTGGACTCTGTTGGTGGCTACGCACCCTTACTGTGCTGCCTGTCAGGCACCAGCGGTGAGGCCGAAGAAATAATTTTTATAATTGAGACACGGTAACTGTGTTTCGACTTAACAGGCTTGAATAATATGATTTTCTGCGTAAGTAGAAACAGATTCTTCCCGTATTCTGTTGAAAAATTAAAACAAATATTACTGAAATGTATCTGTAATGCATTTCCCATTTTTTCGTTTTTTCTGCTTAAATGTATCGATGTTCATATCAGTTTTAGAGAGTTACAATTTTAATAGTCAATTATTTTGGGATTACCTCTTTGTGCTGGTGATTTGTATAAAGAGGGTATCAGGATGTTCAAATAATAGCACGCAGGCCTTACAGAGGTACTTCGGCTTCTGTACACAAGAACAGTAATGCATCTCCATTGTATTTGTAATAAAAGGAACGACGTTAGTTAACCTGTAGGACACGGCCATTTTTATTCGCGTTCGCGAAATTGCGCAAAGAGACTGCTTCCTCATTTCTGGCTGTCCACATGTAACAACTCGGCTCCAACTGAATGGATTTTTATGAAATTTGATATTTGAGGATTTTTCGAAAACTTGTCGAGGAATTTCAAATTCCATTAAAGTCTGCTAACAATAACAGGTACATTACGAGAAGACCTGTGAAAATTTATGATACTATCTCGCTGAATTCTTCTTAAAATAAGAAGTGTTTTCAGACAAAAGCTGTAGAGAAGATCAAAACACAAATTTTATGCTCAGATTTTTTTCCCGAGAATCGTGCGGCTTATGAGATAATGTGGAAAAATATGGTACATCCAGACAGGCCACAGATGACAGTATAATACGGCGCATGCGCTTTGCATGCTGGGTATCTAGGGCTACACACACACACACACACACACACACACACACACACACACACCCACACACGCAATATGCAATACTTACTTTTCCACTGTAACAGTGGTTACGGTAAGGCTCCTCACAGTTACTTTATGCATATATTGCCCGTCTTGTTTATTCTTCCACTGCATTAACTTAAACGACCTGTGCAATTTGCCGAGGACATTTATTTGTGTAGTTCACACTATGTAGGCCTATCTGTTATTTCCCTAAAGAGCAGTTATCTGTTTGTTTTATTGGTGGTGCTGTGTGTTTTCTATGAGGTTGTAAGTTAGTCCTCAAACACCAAGCCATGGTAGTTTGTACGGACAGGCTATCCTGTGACTCAGGACGTTACTCTTTGGCTTCGTGCCATGGAGGCCTGGGCTGTACCCCCGGCCAGTCCGTGTCTGTTTTGTAGTGGAGAAAGTGGCAATGGGACAGGTTTCTCCCACAGTACTACAGTTTCCCCTGTCTCTGTCATTCAAGCAGTGCTCCGTATTCATCTTAATACAGTTCTTGTCAGAAGGACAAACGGGCGAATCCTGGGATCCGTCAAACCAGGAACTGGGAAGGAAAGCACTTTCACGTTTTTTGCTGTTGTAGTCATAAGGACCTTGGTGATAGGTGGAAGTGAACTGTAAACATCATTCACGGCCGTTTGAACCTCAAGGAAAATACCCTTGTTACTGACGTATTGGGGGACGAAGTGAGGGCCCCAGGGTTTGTCCTGGCGATTAAGGGAAGGGAGAAATTTCTAGTTCGTGCTGGGGAATGAGTTGTCGCTCCTCAGGCATCCAGACCGTAGCCTAATCTCTGTATCGACTGAGCAATCTCAACATGTATAGACGTCTGATAATTTACCTCTTAAGGTGAATCAAATACTGAATCGAATGTTCAGACCAATCTTAAACAGGATTTTTCCTCTTTCAAGGAATCGCGGTGGCCTTCTGCAGACGACTTAACGTGGCTGATTTATGTGACGTGTAATCTAAGCGAAGGTATTTGATACAATTGTTCGGGCCTGGCAGAACGACCCGTGTCTTAAGCTACGTACATTTTATTGCAGGAACGGCTAAATCGATATATCCTTTCTTTTACTGCTGAAGACAAACCCGTTTAGACTAGGGTCGTACTTAACAGTATGTGCAGATCCCAGCTGTAGTCTGTTTTCGTGTATATGGAAACTTATAGACAATACAGTACAGTATCCTGTGATCAGGAAATTGTAACTGCTTTACAATGATTTATTATTTTGAAAATGTTCATAAAGAGAATGTTGGATTTACGGCGGACTGAAACTCTAAACAAAACAATGTTTTCGCAAGAAGAGGAAATTATTTCCCAGACTGACGGAGACGTGTGGGTCGGGTTGAGGTTCGATATTTTACAGAGGGCAGACAAAAAGCAGAACAGTGCAGGGCACGTGTAGCCTAGGACGTTTACATATCGGAAATTGAATTTATTTCGGTTTTCAGTATTTGTTTAAGAAAAATAAGTAGAACCCAGGCGGATGTTTATAGTTTTTTCTTAACAAAATACGTTTTGACTGTTTTCAATAAAACCTTCTTGGGATGGGAGCCATCTCATTTTTTTTTCACATAAACCACTGTTTCAAGACCCACTCGCATTTCCTTCATCAGGGTTTTGATATGGCTCCGATATCATGTACTTGCACACGGCATGAGCTCTGCATTTAAGCTTGTATGTAGTTTGGGAAATCTGCTTACAGAGTCATATGAGAACCATGATAATGGAGACGCATTCAGTCTCCGAAATATTTTACTTGAATCACCTGAATCAGGTTCAGCCAAAGAAGGTTATGTTGAATCCAATTGCCGTGAAGTCTTCGAGACACTTGTTTTGACTCCTACATTTTGTTCATTACCAGATGGTTCTGTTTAAGACCAATTACCACTGTGTGTCCTCGCGGTGAGGCTACGGTCAAGGAAAACATTCTTCATATGCTTGTAGATACACTTGTTCCTGTCCGTGCTGGGCTTTGAACGTGATCGCTACTGCTGAAGTTTCTACTCAAACACAATGGAGAAGATGTGATTGAGTAGGTATTTTTAAAATGGGTCTTGAAGGATAGAATGATCGCTGCTGCTGAAGTTTCTACTCAAACACAGTGGAGAAGATGTGATTGAATAGGTATTATTAAAATGGGTCTTGAAGGATAGAATGATCGCTACTGCTGAAGTCTCTACTCAAACACAATGGAGAAGATGTGATTGAATAGGTATTATTAAAATGGGTCTTAAAGGATAGAATGATCGCTACTGCTGAAGTCTCTACTCAAACACAATGGAGAAGATGTGATTGAATAGGTATTATTAAAATGGGTCTTAAGGGATAGAACGAGAGGGCGTGGACTTTATTCATCTGACTCAGGATGGGGACGAATAGCGGACCGTTGTGGACCCGGTGATGCACCTTTGGTTCCATAGAAAGCGGAGAAGTTTCTGCCTGGATGAAGGACTAGTCGTTTATCAAGAAGGATTCTGTTTACTTACGGTGTTATTTATTCATTTGTTTAGTTGGTTAGCTACAGACAGGCGGAGTTCAGTTTTCATGTGTAGGTTTCACGTACTTGTATGTTGTCGTCGAAAATTCTACCCCAATCTACCTTTCAAACACTATTATAGTTCCGTCATAGTGCAGCCCTCCAGATAACTGTGCAAATTCATCCCAAACACAGTGAGTGTCCAATTATTTTCCTCATCTACTGAAGTCAGAACAGTTATGGCTCAGGATGTTAGCCGCCGGCCTTCCACCGCGGAGGCCCGGGTTCGATCCCGGGTCAGTCCATGTGGGATTTGTGGTGGACAAAGTGGCACTGGAACAGGTTTTTCCCCGAGTACTTCGGTTTTCCCCTGTCAGTTTCATTCTACCGATGCTCCATTACTAGGAGAAGGACAAAAAATAATAATCATCATCGTCATCTTCATCACAGGGTTGCACAAGAAGCCTCAAGGCTGCGGTGCGTCCGTAGCGTCTGCTGCGTGGCACTTCACCACTAAAAAAAAAAGTCAGAACAGTCCACTTCCTATCACTTTACCGTCTTCAAACTACCTTCAGCATAAGCTTTCACTGTCCCCCCACCCCGAGTTCCGCCAATTTGTTATTCTCGTTCATTTATTCGTGCTTCAGAAGTCACGGGCCACAACAGCCATGTTTCCTACTTCCAATCTTGACGTCATTCCAAAAGAAGATCTTGTTTGGGGATTCTAAACCAATTTTCCGTCTATCCGAACACGGACTTAGACCCGCTGAGCATTGGAAATTAACTTCATTCTTCTAGCAGTCCGTGTTTTTAAACCCCGGATCCGTGTCTCAGTAAAGTATTTTGTGGGAATCTTAAAGCCCGCTGCGTCCATTTACAAAAACGATTGTGTTCCGCATACGGGCACAGCGTAGTTTAAAAGACAAGTCAGTAAGAAGTGGAACTCAACTGAATGACTGTTTGAAGGTTAGATGTTGCCTCCAAGAAAACATACAAGTTCTTAATTACAAGGACAAGGCCAGTGACATAAACGTTCTTCGGGATGTTACTTCGTATCGACTAGTAAACAGTTTCTGACATGCAATATGCGTTCTTCTTGGATGTTACGCAGCGTTGAGTGGTAGTTTTGTACCGACGTTTCGGGACAACATGTCGGTCCCATCTTCAACGGTCAAGAAATTTCTTCTTGGATTTCTTGACCCTTGAAGATGGGACCGATAGGCTGTCCCGAAACGTCGTTACAGAAGTACCATTCAACGCTTATTTTGGAATTGCTTGACCCTTGAAGATGGGTCGGTATGTTTTGCCGAAACGTCGGTAGAGAATTACCACTCAAAGCTGCGTAATACCGCAGAAGAGCACAGATTTCATGAACATCGCGGCCGAAGCCTGAAATCACGCAGACTGACATCTCGCAGGATTGCATTGTCTTTTCAGGGTGAGGTCAGTATTTGAACTTCAGGGAAATAGCCGCGCTTTTAGGTTTGATGTTGTCACAGTGGTGACGATAAAGGTCACTGTATTCTGAGAAGCGACGCAGTGTAGTTTTGTGAATAAGTAGAAAAGTTTCGGAGAAAGTTTATGCCTCCATCTTCAGGGTGATACTTTATTCTAGTGCCTAAAATGATGGCAAAATTTCGTCTAAGACTTTGGTGCCCAATTACTATGTCACACGATGTAACATTTCAGAAGACAGTAATGTCCAGCATGTGTTTATTCTGATAACCACCTTACAGCAAACAATAAACTATGCCGTCGACATCTCGTGCCGTTCATCCAAACTAACAGCGAACAGTATCCATAATGACCTCAATGTCACGCTGGACCTCAACTTTCGACATTTATCTATCCTGACTGAACACTTTCAATAATACAGAATTACTTTTTTACACCTTCTAGTTACGTAGATAGATTCCAACATAGTTGAAGGGCCCGGCGTGCCATCTTCTCTTCTGTCATAGAGATGGCGACAGTAAGTTTTTCCGAAACTTTCTTATCAACCAAACTGCACGGCGTCATGTCGCAGAAGACTAATCTTGTCTACTTTATCGTGAGTCCCGTCAACTTTCAAGTCTAGTTACGAAGTCCATGTGAGGATGGAGGCTGTTGGGTCGCCGGTCGGCGTATCGCACTCTTCAGCTGCAGTGATAGATGGATGTGGGGGGTGGCTGGATGATGAATAGTGACACCGTGATAAGAAATTGACCCATAGCTTCTTTATTCGAAGACTGGCATTGAACACGACCCTTTACTGTAAGGAACTGGTGTTTGACCGCCTAATAGCTTAGTCAGTGTAGTGACTAGGGAATGAACATTATGGCCGATGAATCATGTGATTATTCTGTTTTCCTTAGAGAAAAGCTGGTATCCCGAACCCACACAGAGAGTGGCGTTATGGGAATAAACCTGACCTCTTGCCTTCATGTAGCCACCATCTTATGAATGCATGGATTCATGCCTCCCCTCCCTGTGTGTTTCAGTTAAACACAGAGACAGTTTTACCTACATGCGACATCAGGCGTTTACGACCATGACTGAAGGTTACTCTTGTGTGTTTACGTATAACACAAGACAATAATCTACGTCGTGCCATTGCTCGGGGAGTTGGTCGCCGGTCTATCACAAAGGTGGTGTGCCTTCAGTCTGCTTATTACAGTTGTGGTGGGCAACGTGGCAGTTGGGACAGGTTTCTCTCGCGGTACCTCGGTCTTCTCCTGTCAGTATCATTCCACCAGTGCGCCATACTTCTTTGTTCATCTGTCGCTGACGCTGTTTAATCTTCGCAGTTGACAGCGTCGTTAAACAACACACAAAAATTCGGTATCCTGCGAATATTTTTATGCCTAAATGTATGGCACATGTTGCAGTAATCTGCCCAATTCTATATACGCGTGCCCTTACCTGATTCTAGTATATATATACTTTGCCTAATTCTGTATATGTGTGTCCTTACCTAATTCTAGTACATGTGCGCTTTGCCTAATTCTGTATACGTGTGCCCTTACCTAATTCTAGTATATGTGCGCTTTGCCTAATTCTGTATAAGTGTGCCCTTACCTGATTCTAGTATATATATACTTTGCCCAATTCTGTATACGTGTGTCCTTACCTAATTCTAGTACATGTGCGCTTTGCCTGATTCTGTATACGTGTGCCCTTACCTAATTCTAGTGCATGTGCGCTTTGCCTAATTCTGTATACGTGTGCCCTTACCTGATTCTAGTACGTATAAATATACTTTGCCTAATTCTGTATACGTGTTCCCTTACCTAATTCTAGTATATGTGCGCTTTGCCTAATTCTGTATACGTGTGCCCTTACCTGATTCTAGTACGTATATATGCACTTTGCCTAATTCTGTATACGTTTGCCCTTACCTAATCCTAGTATATGTGCGCTTTGCCCAATTCTGTATAGTGTGCCTTTACCTGATTTTAGTATATGTGCGCTTTGCCTAATTCTATATACGCGTGCGTGTTTTTACCTAATTGTATATATGTGTGCCTTTGCGCAACGCTGTATTTGTATGCCTTGACCTGATTGTATGTATGTATGTATGTATGTATGTATGTATGTATGTATGTATGTATGTATGTATGTATGTGTGTATGTATGTACGCTTTTACCTACTTCTACATACGTCTTCCTTTGCCTGTTTCTGTATATGCGTACCTTTACCTAATTGTGTATATATGTACCTTTACGTAATTCTACATATGTTTGCCTGTACATAACTATATATGTATGTGCCATTACCTAATTCTTTGTGTGTGTGTGTTGTGTGTGCGCGTGCGTGCGTGCGCCTTAAGCCATTCTTGTTACTGTCTTTACAACCACATCGTACGTTTTTGCACGTTCCTCAGAGCAACACACGGCGCGCTGTAAATATGAACCATAAAGTACGAGTAAACCTGGCGGTGTTTTAGTAAAGATGGTCAACACTGTGCCACAACAGCTTACAGGTACATGACATGTTAATTTTGTCCTCTTTACTCAGTAGTGGGGCAAGTTGATTCACAGACGGCTCACACAGTGTCTGTTGTTGTAACACTGCCTTGCCTAGTTGACGCAGAAACAGGAAACCGCACATTTGGAATAAAAGAGCTCTGGTGTAATTTGAGGCATCATACAGGCATTTACATGGAGAGACTGAGGAATACGATGAAGTATTTCACGTGGTATAAATGTCCTGCGGGAGGAGATTTGAAACTGGGAAATCTGGAATATGGAGCTGAAAGTTTTCCTTCACGGAAAACTTGCGATGATCAGCGCGGTGTGTTGTCTGAGTCATAAAAGTAAAAGAGCCACTCACCAATAAATATCCGTTAGGCAAAACATATATTTGTTACAGAAAACCAGCAGCTATATTTCTCGCCTTTTAAACTAAGCCGTCATCACAATGGGCAAGATTTACAAGAAGGTGTAATATGCAACAATGCAAGTGATATTATTGAAGATCATACAGCACATGCATTTAGCATAACAGGATGAGTCACGTTAACAGGATCCAAACACGGTTAACGTCTCAGTTTCATAGGGCTTTCGTAGCCCTTATTTTAAATAAGGACGAAGTACATTTTTTTGGCTAATATATTTGTGTAATATTTTTCGTACTCCCTGACTAACAGACGGATAAGTGAATGTATAAATTCCGTAAACTCTGTTTTGTAATTAAAACTCTTTTTGCATGTTTGCGGTAGGGGTTAAAATTATAACAAACACTGTAAGGGAAGCCGTGATTATGTGTTTTAATATCTGATACAGAATTATTTCCCTTTTGTTCGAAACAAAAGTGTTATTTTATGTGTGGTGAAAAGAGCGGTTCCAGGAAACATTAATTTGTGTTGATGAATCCCATGGCATAACATGTCATGGCCAATGTTACATGGATATTGGTGACTAACGTATCTGTTGCAGATGTTTAATTCAGTTGGTTGTTTTCATAAGAGTTCCATCAAAACTATGCGACATTAATATAATGCCCTTTGATGTTTAACAGTGACTTTGTTTAAATACTATTGATGATGATGATGATGATGATGATAATAATAATAATAATAATAATAATCAAGCTAGACACAAATAGGACATCTGGGTCCTCTCCTGTTAAAACTCAGTCTTGAAGATGCTGTTGATGTCTCCATCTTGTTTTTAGTCGACCTATGTCGCGTTTGTCTTTTGGTTTGTATTCCCATGTCATACTGGGTATTCGTGACGGTTCCATCGTTTTAACATGTTTTAACCAGTTCTTTTTGTAGCTCTGAATTTCAGCTATTTTGTGTCCAAAGTTTGGTTCTTACCGAATTGTTATATTCCTTTCATGGTCTGAACTTGTCAGTCCTAAAAGTGATCTCCGAAATTTAATCTGTATGCTTAAATAATGTTCCTACAAATATATAAATTGTAAAAAATTTAGAAATTTCTTATGGTAGTTATTTTATAATAATATAATACATTTGAATAATAAAAATAAACATTTATTTAGTTTGTTTCTTTACAAATACAGTAACATTTTTACACTATTTTATATTGTGTGATTAAGGATCTGGGTTTTAACATTTATACATGTACCTGATGATGGCTCGGCCGAGCCGAAACATGTAGCATATTGGCACAACCTTAGAGTAAAATGGCTAGTGTGCAAAACAAATATATACGTTGGTGTGTCTGTGTTTATTGTTACTGTATTCACACTAACACACCGGGATGGCCCAAATTAAGATAATTAAGATTCTTTACAAAGTTTTAAAACTAGATGTTTGCTCGTCATTAGGTGACGTTACTTATGCGTGCATCTTATATGTTTCTTTATCTCCGTGTGGAGACTCTGTTAATCACAAAATACTGGCATACTCGCAGTTGACGTGCATCAGCCTTAAAGCACCTGTTAGCTTAGGCAGCTAGAATACAGTGCATCCACTGTCACCCCCATCACATGTCATTGTGTGTGGTACAGACGTACGTATACGTTAGAATGGATGATATCGAGTAATCGATATATCGAACTGTTTACTGAAATGTGTGTATCAACAGATGATAAAGTCAACAGTGGATAGTTTGGAAGCATTTTGCTTGTGCGTTTCAAGAACGAACGTTTTAGTTGAGTCTTATGAAATCACTCAGTCAACAAAGCGTGTTGTGTTTCTTTCGTTAGCTGTCGGGCCTGCTTTCTGATATATCATTCCAGTACTCTCGTGTAAGCAGTAGTGATGGTCACCACAGACGGATATGAATATCTTTCTCACTGCTGCACTTCAGTGCACAATTATGAATGTTTGCTTTTGAAAGCAAAATATACGGAGCTAAGAGTGACTAAGGAAGTGATCGGTTTGAGGCATAACGTAATGAAGGGCTTTATGGTGACTACACATCACCTGATTGGCTGCTGTTCAGCTAGTGGCATCTTCGAAACTACTATTGTGTGAGTGTATACGAATGGGGAGTAAAAAGGGAAGTACAGACCCGTCAGTTTTATTTCTTGCTACATGTTTCGGCTTCAGTGATAAGCCATCATCAGGCACTTTAAAGTACATAAAAAAGATAATTTGAATACAACTCATTAAAAATAATATATTTCAGACAGCTGCGGTCTGAGCTTTACAAAACTGGAGTTGCATAAGCCGAAAATAGATAAAAGTCAAGATTATGTATTAAAATATGAAAATGTAGTAATATATTAAAATATTATATTTGTTATCCAGTACTTCAGATGTCAAAGGGAGCTTGGCTCTTTGTACATCCCGTTTTACTCTTCATGTATCACAAAGGGACGTTCTTGATAAAGACGTGGGTGGAGAGAAAGGAGAATTATGGCAAATTTCGGTGCGTAAATCTTTGCGTAGATTGTCGCTGAGGAAGTCATGGGCGATCAGATATCCGTTTCAGTAAAATATGTTCTGTTCCAGGGATTGGCTCACTGCCGTGTATTATTCAGTTAAATACTTAATTGTCGTTTGATTTAATGACGCTGTCAGTGGGTTATCTGAAGGGTACAGATAATAAACGCGATAAGATGCGGAAGGAAACGGCAGTGACATAGGTTTGGGGACTCCCCGGAACTTTACCTGAAATAATCTTGAACTCTTGACCTTATGAACACCAAACAATGCCGGTACCCACTCAACTGTGACATTCGTCTTTCTCACTTTGTATTTTTTCTGCGACTATTGGACATAATTTTATTCATGTTTTGTTAAACATGATAAAGTTACTGAATTGCCTACCATTCTTATATGGTTCGCATTATCACCGTCTAACTATACCATAACATTACCACTGTGTTCATAATGTGACCATTTCAGAGTAGAGAAACACACTAAAACTTGATTAGACAATGGTTAAACTCCCGGTCTGATCACGGTCATATCTGATATTCTTTGCTTGTATTTAAATGCCTTTTTGACGTGACTGAGTCAACAGCCAAGTAGCCAATAACAGACACAGCATAACATACAGACACAAGTAACGGATGACGATAAACAACGCAAGAAACAAACACGGACAAAAAGTGATTAAGTTATTCATAAGAACACGTTGTGATGTAAAACTAAAAACAATATTAACCTCTTAAAGCCTAGCGGTAACTTTACATACGACCAGGTTTAACATTAAAAAATTCTACGTGATGCCCACATTGCGTTTATGTGTTTTGTACGGATCTCAGAACAAACAGCAACTTTTGCCTTATAAAACATTAAGAGACTGGTTTTTATAACCGAAGTGGAGAGTGTTTACAGCGCGGTACGCACTGAGTTCTTATATAAAACAGATACGCTTCGTCTTTAAAGGGTTAAACCTGGCTCTCATAATTTGCGTTCAGAAGATATAATAATAATAATAATAATAATACTTAATTTTACTTATGTAAAGTAATATTTGAGAGATAAAGAGGAGATTTAAATTTCAGTGATTATTTTAGTGCGAATCTAATTTCACATTTTCAAAGTTATATTGGAAACGATGCGTAAGCAAAACGCAGATATAGCGTATGTCACGAATAGGCTTTATGCGCAGATCCCATACCAACAGAATAATCCAATTTAATGCACTTCCCTAACCACTGCGTGTGTGTGTGTTAGTTGTTGAGATGTATTAGCTAATGCTTAACTCTCCCACGTTGTAGTTTCCCGGGATGCACCTCTTGTAATATTACGGTATCCATGGAAACCTTTCAGACCTTAAAACCCACTCAAAATCTCTTCCGCTAATCGATTATACATGACTTGATTGACATCACTAATGATGTAAACACCGAGTGTAACCTTCAGTGACGTCATGACCTAGTTACATTTGCGCTGTGTTTATACTCGTGTCATTTCCGAACGATTTGATTAGTGACAAAAAGAAATATTGTACTGGGATTTAAGATTAAACCTTTAAAGACGAAACGTATGTGTTTTATATAAGGACTCAGTGCGTACCGCGCTGTAAACACTCTCCACTTCAGTTATAAAAACCAGTCTCTTAATGTTTTATAAGGCAAAAGTTGCTGTTTGTTCTGAGATCCGTACAAAACACATAAACGCAATGTGGTCACCACGTAGAATTTTTTAATGTTAAACCTGGCGGTATGTAAAGTTACCGCTAGGCTTTAAAAGGTTAACCCTTTAAAGACGAAGCGTATCTGTTTTATATAAGGACTCAGTGCGTACCGCGCTGTAACCACTCTCCACTTCGGTTATAAAAACCAATCTCTTAATGTTTTATAAGGCAAAAGTTACTGTTTGTTCTGAGATCCGTACAAAACACACAAACCCAATGTGGGCACCACGTAGAACTTTTTAATGTTAAACCTGGTGGTATGTAAAGTTACCGCTAGGCTTTAAAGGTTAAATATTTCCAATGCTTAATTAATCATCTCAGCATGATGACGTATGGAGATATAACCCTACGCATCCTTGAACTCGACACTGAATGGTGATGGGTGGTTAGTTTCACAGCCCGGCCGCTTTACCCCCAGTTAGTGATCACTGTATCCAGTGTAGAAGGGGATGCACGGCACGTAGAGCCGGTATAAACATTGTACGGAAGAGAAATATTTCTTACCCTTGCCGGGAATTGGAGGAAAATATGTAATTTTTACCTCCTTCCAGGTGGCACGCGGTGGTACAGTTGATTGAGGCAGTGCACACCAAGCCTGAAGGTCGCAGGTTCGATTCCCGAGGGTGTTATTGACATAATCCTTCCGACCGCACTATGGCCCTGGGGTCGACTCAACCTCTAACAGAAACGAGTACCAGGATTATTTTCCGGGGGGTAAAGGCGGCCGGTTCTTGGGTCTGACAACCTTACCACCTTCATGTGCTGATTGTTGTGAAATCTGGGAGCCTCAACCTTCTGGAACCCTCAGGTCCTGTCCAGGCCTGTAACGGGACTGCTTTACCTTGCCGTACCTCCTTCCAGGCCTTAGCCTGAACTTTAGGACTCCGCTAAGTTTAATCTCTTGAATAGCAGGAAATATCCGGCGAAGAGGAAGATGTCTATTCCCCTTCCGGAGTTTATCCAAATTAAACCGGCTTTATTCCATCGGCTTGAGTAATTTATTTATAATTCTTGCTTTACATTAATTTCACTCGAGGAGATTCTGCAAGCTGAAATATTTAATCTTTCATAAATCTTCTCTTATCTCCTCGTACAGTCATACACAGACCCTTAGGTACTGCATAATTACAGAATTAATGTTGAGGGCCTGATATTGTGAAACTCATTCACTGTGAAGTTTCGAGAATTTGTCGGCTAGATGAGCTCTTCCATAATCCGCGTTTGTGTTCTTCAAATTTGTATTGCGACAGTTTTGTAAGTTCGTATTGTGGTGTTTTGGATTACGTTCCTCTGTGGCATGGCGCCTGCGTAGCGAAATTTCGAGAACGCTCTAGAGATCTGTTTCCTATTCCATAAACAATAAGGAAGACTACTGCAGGGGTGCACAAATCCTGGGCAGCAGGTCACCTGGGTTACTAAATTTTGTACGGTGGCACCTAATATTTGTGGGACCCCAGTGTGGAACTTGCTTCGTGTCACCCTTCTGGTGACTATAATTCTCAGGTGGCTTCTATTTTGGAGGAAAACATTTTTGCAATCGTGAATAATTTTGGCCGAGCCCAGTGACCGCGCGGTCTAAGGCGTAGGTCCGCGGCCGAGCGCTTGCTGGGATCGTGGGTTCAAATCCCACCGGAGGCATGGGTGTTTGTCTCTTGTGCAGTGTTTGTATTGTCAGGTAGAGGTCTCTGCGACGGGCCGATCCCTCGTCCAGAGGAGTCCTACCGACTGTGGTGTGTCTGTCTGAGTGTGACCAAGTGGAAATAAACAACCTCGACACCTGCTGTGAGTAGGTAGAAGAACGAACGAACGAATAATTTTTAATTGTTTGACGGTTATATATTTTGGGGGCATCATCAGATCATTACGTGAAGTGAAGACGGAAGTAGTCTTACGCAAAGAAAGAAAGAAAGAAAGAAAGAAAGAAAGAAAGAAAGAATGAAAGAAAGAAAGAAACACACACAGATATATATATATATATATAGACAAGACCAACACCATATGAAGAGTGCCGTAATATTCACGCGCTATTCCACTGGTTCTGTAGGTATTTTTCAACAGATACCCCTCAACCGACACGTGCATGGACCCTATGTACTGTCCCGGAGACATAGCCTGAAATCGCGATGTTTTTAATATTCACGCTATAAATTTAGAATCTTTTTAAGTATAGATTGGTAGATGTTATCGGTAAGGTACGAAGCTCCAATGCCGACCGATACGTGGGCACCTCTTTATCTCTTGGATACTCATAACGACAGCCAGTCACTTACTTTACCTCTTGGATACTCATAACGACAGCCAGTCACTTACTGCCAAGCTAAGGACATTTTATAAAGCACACGTTTATGTTATCTTTAATGTGGTGGGGGAAGCTGGATAGCGCATTCAGTGTACTGAGAATGCTACGGAATGGATGGGCGAAGAAATATGGCTGGAGTCCCCGTAAGGACATTAGAGGTATGTCGTCCCCGAAACGTTCAGACCGGTACTTAAGCCCACCCAGACTCCGGTTTAATGGAGACTGCAGTGTATTTCATTCAGAATAAAGCGGCCGAAGCGTGAAGCTGACCACTCACGCCCGGAACTGCCAAGTTTAGGGACGAGACGATCTTTCGTGCTTTGGGACATATCGTATGTCTTGTCTCTCACCCCTTCGCCTCAATTGTTCAGCTCTTCCGTTCTGTCGAAATGTCTACATCATTTTCATCTTCGCAGTCAACCGAGGCGTCTGTGTTTGTTTGTGAAGACAGCCGATATTTTCAAAATATTCGGAAGTGTGTTTGCTTATTTAGTCGTCGGTGCTGAAGTTGCGGCGTCGTTGAAGGCGTTGTAGTTTCGAAAGCCTTTAAGAAAATTTTTATCATCTTCAACAATTTAATTTTGTTTTAAGCTTCAGTGCTCATTGTTTTCTTTGCCGTCCACGTTTTCAGGTTCCTGTGGCTCTGAATGCGTCATTACTGTCAGTATTTCTTCTTGGCCTATTGAATCGAATGTACATATTTATAACATAAAAATTTTGTTATATTCTCTAATTTTTTCTTTCACCGTTATTTCCTAGTGCCTAGTGTTGTAAAGCGTAGTGAGATATTTTGTTTTCGTTGCTTCTGTTTGTCCTTTCTCCGCTATCTTTATGGTATAATTTTCGGAATCGTCATTATTCACGAAGATCTTTATGTAACTACTCCATGGTGCTGAGCTTGTCTTCAGAAGCTGACAGTTTCTCAGCTAGTCAAGAAAGTCCCCGCATTTTATGGAACCCCAAGGTTCATTACCGTATTTATAGAGCCCGCCACCTGTCCCTGTCCTGAGCCAGCTCAACCCAGTCCATGCCCTCCCCCACCTCCATCCCACTTCTCGAAAATCCATTATGATATCCCTCATCTACGCCTGGGTCTCCCAATTGGTCTCCTTCCCTCAGGTATCCCTATCAAAATCCTGTATGCACCTCTCCTTTCCCCCATACGAAGATATTTGTCGCGTGACAAAATTTAAAATTTTGTGGTTTTATAGAGTATAGTACGTGAATGTGTGACGTGAATAAGGCAAATTAAAAACGTAAAGACAAATTGATTACTGAGGCCGTAAGCATTGTAACAGAACTTAAGTCTGTGGTTCGAAAATTAATTTTGTGTTAAATAAATAATTAACTGTTAATAGTCAAACAATTAACTGCAGATTTTTTCCGTAATAATGTACATTTATTTTACTGGTTAGCAAAACCTCGCTGAGGTATTCCCGAATATTCGTTTCCACCACTGGGCCCTGTTCCGGGTCTGTGGTGAATCAGTGATGTCTTGTCCGTGGTTGTGAATTCCATTACTCTAACGAGGGTCTCAATTTTTATCCTGCCATCTGCCCCTGGGTCTCTCAAATGAGCTGATGCGTTTATAAAATTACTACCTTCCAGGAGCGAAGGTACGTAATTTCACAGATGTGTAGAAAGGTTTCGGAGGGCTCTGCTGTTTGGAACGTCAGTCTAGTAGTTACAGGTAGCAGGTAAAATTAAAAGCAAAGTTTGTTAGCCAAAACAAATTATTGTGTGTTTCTTCTTATTTCTTAACGTTTGAGTTTACAACATGTTTCGGCCTCTTAGTTTTCTGATCGTCAGGTCTATACATGTTCATTAGAGAAAATAAGACACGTACTTTAATTATACTATCGGCAGTAATTATGTACGGGATGTCGCAAAAGGCGTGTGAGACTATACGTTTATTAAACTTCGAGTGCTAAGTGACTTTTGCACCACTCTGTGTAATATAAGGGAAAGCCATAAATAAGAATATTAGGTAATTGTGTATAAGAAAATTGCCTGCAACGTTCAAAGATATGAGGTAGTACCTTTTTTTTCTGACGCGGTGGTACCTGTTTGCGAAGGTATACGGTGTCATACTCACCACAGGGAGGAACTCAAATCTTTTCCGTTTTGGACTTGCACGAAGATTTTACAGGTTTTAAGCGCCTGTTGCGTGGTATAGCGCACAATTGTGTGACCATTAAACTAGGTGATGGCGCGAGGAGATGTGTCGCTGTTGCACGCGGGAGAGCTGTCGATACGGACGTGTGCCTCATTCAAGTCAGGTTCTGTGTACCTGCAGACCAACGTAACTATTGTGGGGGCTCTCTGCTAGTGACAGCTCACCAATTGCTTGCGAACACTGTGGTGGCCACGTTTTCCATTATCGCGTTTTATCTGCTCTCCACAGTTTGCAGAAGATGGAAACCAACACAAAGTGAAAACTTAAACTTACAACTTGGTCATTACTGTTGTTTTTATTCTTTTACTTAGAAGAGTGAAAAATCTGTAACTTTCCTTTTGGATCACTGCTCCATACTTTCTTAGAAGTTTGGATTGAACTGCAGGTGTATGTTTGTCGTAATCGAACGTTAAAAAAAAGAACTTGTAAGATAACGGTGCAAAATATTTCTCTAATATTTCATACTTCAACAAGATTTTCCTGCTGCCACAAAACAATATGAAATGTTAAGTGTAATTCATTTTAGTTGCATGATGTGCACGTATTTAAGAAAGTGCCGTTAAATACAAATGTATAGGCTGTTGCTTATGAGACGCAGCCAAATGATATGACATCTAGAAATAATGCAGCAAGCGTGTAACAAGCTACCACCCTGCTCCTCCCCCCCGCCACCCCGCGGCCCACCTACAATGCACACACATTTGTCGAGTCTAACTTGCTTAAATTTCGTTGGCTACCAGTTGTGCGGTAATTCTATAATCGACAGCGTGCTTCTTTTCACAATCAGGGCTTCGTGTGTTGGACTGTTTGCTTTGTCCGGACGGAACATGGTTCCAGT
Source organism: Coptotermes formosanus (assembly GCA_013340265.1). Classification (NCBI taxonomy): domain Eukaryota; kingdom Metazoa; phylum Arthropoda; class Insecta; order Blattodea; family Rhinotermitidae; genus Coptotermes; species Coptotermes formosanus. The sequence continues at coordinate 378,346 of BLKM01000519.1, forward strand.
TGAGTGGGTACGTTAATAGTCAAAACAGTAGAATATGGAGTGCTCAAACCGATGTTCTGGTTTCCTTTCGTTTCTTTTCTTTTCGCAGTCCTTCCCTCTTCTACCTACTCGCATTAGGTGTGGAGGTTGTTTTTATTTTCACTTGATCACACTCAGACACACACCACAGTCGGTAGGACTCCTCTGGACGAGGGATCGGCCCGTCGCAGAGACCTGTACCTGACAACACAAACACTGTACAAGACAAACATCCATGCCCCCCGGTGGCATTCGAACCCACGATCCCAGCAAGCGTTCGGCCGCAGACCTACGCCTTAGACCGCGCGGTCACTGGGCTCGGCCTCATGTTCTCAATGCATGAAAATTTTCTGCATTCGTCAAACGAACGAAAAAATCTCTTTATTTAATCAGCGTATTTATGTGCTTCATATACGTGTTATAACGTACAGCGTTGTATTTCCTAAGAGCGGTCTTTGCTTTATATTTATAAAGGAGGCAGACTGTGTTCTCTGCGAATGTGGGACTGAATTTTGTACGTTATTGACATAAGAGCGTATCATTCCACATTACTCACCTCAACTACTGATCTTATCAGAAGGACGAGCTGGCGCACCGTGTTCCTTCAGATATCAGGTACCACGGGTCAAAAATTTCTTCCATACTGCGTCAGATTGAATGGGTCAACTAGTGTTTGAAATTGATAGAACTAATACCTATGAACTGCCAATTCATGGGTTAAGTCTCCATGAAATATTTTCTTCTAAAGCTGAATAAGAACCTACGACAATGCAGCTCCTTTCATAACATTTTTAATGTAAGACCATTTCTTTTTTAAATAATAGAAAACCAAAAGACGGATTTCTTTGAACCGTTCAAAAGTCGTTGGAAACTTAACAGGTATTGTTATGGTGCAGACCGTCTACTGAGTTTATTCAGATGGAAATACCAGCAAGTAAGAGAGGTTACGTCAGAAACTGTAGTCGCCATTGTTTGGGGTCAGAAGCTTTGAATGATGGAGCCCGGGCAGAGCCATGTCTTGTCTATTTAAAGGGATGACGGAAGAGGATAAAGTGTCTGAAATAACCTGCCTTATTTGAACCACCGCATCATAGATGTCAAAGCACACCCACAACACTGTGTAAACGACTGTCCATGATGCGGATAAAGCACGGATCGGCAGGCTCATCTATAGTCCTTAGGACAGGGATCGCCAAACGTATACCCGCGGGCGCCTCGATGCCCGTAGAAGTTATGTTAGGGTAAATTTCCCCTTTTACGTACAATGAATGCATTTTGGTGTATTGGAGATTATAGATGCAGTTATTCTTAACCTCGGCACTAGGTGGATGTTAGCGATAGGCTTCACACTCCGGCCGCCTTGCTCCCGAGGAAATCCTTACACATGCTTATTGAATAGGAGCCCGTAGAGGAAGGTAATTAAAGTATCTGCGCAGGGAAGTTTGGGTAATACACGGCGCTTAGTGGAAAATATCTATCTAAATCGAAGTACAGAGAAAATGTGTTCATTTTATCTGCATATTACATGCACATTTGTTTTCCAGGTTTTGATATTACGTTTAAGAAAACCGGGGCTGTGGAGTCGGTAAGCAAAACTTCCAACTCCGACTCCTCAATTTTTAAAACTCCGACTCCTTCACAAAATCTCAATATGTATTAATAATTGTAAACCTATAAGACATTTCATCACCACCACGTGAATTGTCATGCTACTTTCTAGACTTATAACCCGTATTTAAGTGTAAGTCTAATGGTTATTGTAGCTATCAGGGCTCTGGCGTTGGAGTATCTAGTTAAGATTTTAAACTGAGGTCGGAGTCGGAGTCGGTACATTTTTACTGACTCCGACTCCACCTAAAATTCATTCCTACTCCTACTCCGACTCCGACTCCGACTCCACAGCCCTGAAGAAAATTTGAAACAAAGTGTACAACCAAATATTTCTCAGTTTTTTCAATGGCCGTGATCCCTTTCACAAGTGGCTTCGACCGCTCGATAAGGTTAAACATACAAATACAGCAATACCAATATTATAATTTAAAATATATTCAGACCCCAGAATATCTGTAACTCTGTCTTTATTGCGTTACCGTGCTTCACACCGTATGTCTTCTTTATTCGAAATTATCACGTAGTATTTCTTTTGCCTTAACCAAGCGAGATAGCACTGGAGAAGTCCGATATTTGTGGATGAGACGTGAACCGTGAACCGTTGAATGTGAGGGCGCTACTTCCCTCTGAAAGCCGTACACTCTTTACAAGCGACGCAGCGTGGCATCCAGAGCACCGCAATCTGTGAATACACCTCTTTGAAAACATCAGGGCTCCTTACGTGTTGATAGTACGATTCCGTCTAAAAATACGGTCGTCAAGAATGTGACAGGAAATTATTTTTTTTTTGTTATGGTAGAAAGCTTTGCGTCCGGTTTTAGGCTGGCTGCGTCCTGCTGTCAGCTCCCGAAAGTGTATGCAGATTCACAAAATGTCGCTAAAAGCTGTCAGTACTGTTGTCCAATCCAACTGAGCCGTAATAAAGTGACAGAGAACTAATTAGTTAATAATTAATATTATGTAACTTATTAATTAATAAATAAGTCCATGGAGCACTTTTCTTCTTCAGAAGCTAGTACATTTGTATGCAGTAAGGAAAGTATCTCATTTTATTTATTTATTTATTTATTTTTCCTTTTGTTTATTACTTGGTCTTTCATTTATCTTATATTCTTGAGTTGTATTAATTAAACTATTAATTTTATATGAAGTTATTTACTAAATAGTTAAGTCGTTTACGTAACTTTGTGTGAGTTAATTTAGCTTAGGTTGGGTTAGGCTAGGCTAGATTGGGTTGCGATACGTTGGGTTAGGTTAGTAACTATTTACTTATGTAACTGTATGTGTTTATATTTAGTTATTTGTAATATTTATTTCTTATTCTTAACTATGTTTATACCTAATTATAGAGCAATTAATGTTTATTTGTTTTAATTTTTGTACCTGAAAACTTTCCATAAAAATCTTACCTATGTTGTTAGACAACGTGTCACGTGATACTCTTTCATGTGTCTCCAATGTCATAGTAACTCAGACGTGGAGAAACAGTTCATATGTATCACGTTACATACTCGACCTATCATACTCCAGTTTTGCTGATGGCAAGTTTCTCTTTCTGCTCGTACAGCAAAATTTCAAATAATTATTTTTTCAAGACTACAATATTTATCAGAGTTAATTCGTCATATTACTGTCTCATATACTCCTTAAGCATACATCACGTAGAGGCGCAATATAATACAACTCTAAGGCCTGAATACTGGTGTACTGTTTGCAAGCTTATGAGACAATACTTTGGGTAGAATAACTGCTTAATGAAAAGCCTAAATTTTGATGTTGAAGTGAGTCCGGGATGATCTGAAAAGGATGGGGCTGTTTCTCCAAATAATTAACACACTCTGTACTCCCACGCACTTCGAAAATTCCCTTTTAAACATTAATGGACGGGTAGGGTGACGTCACAGGCTGATTAAAGCTTCTTTCACATTGGACGTGCTCAAGGGGTAGGCAGACAGGCAGGGTTGGTACCACCTATTTCATGTTTGTCTATAAATAAATACTCCCCAAGCCAGATTAAAGCTATTCACGCCCAGTGTCTTCATAATGGATGGCTCAAAGCGAAGCTTTCTTTAGAATTCTACTTGATTGGCTCTGCTTTTGAGGACGACTAACAAAATCGGCGGTATCCGCTCTGGATTCTGTACACCGGAGATTAATATCAGATCGCTTTAATAGGAATCTCAGTACGTTCTTTAGAGACATGTTGAGTAATTATCGGCTTTCCATGTACTTTATTTATTTACGTATACTTTATGGTGTGACCGAGTACCTTAAGTTGGTGGTGCGCGCTAAAATAAGCCTGTTGTACCAGTCGTTAATGGCAGACGATTGCATAAAGGAATGAGATTTCCCAGGGGAAAACCGAATCGCCGGCAATAATATCTGCCCAGCGTTATTGTGTCCACCAGAAATGTAGCCATGTTATTGAACTGGGGCCTCTGCCTTGTAAAGTGTGATACTAACAGCTTAAGGTGAGACGGTAAAGCCATCTCTTAACAGAAAAAATGATTAGATTAAGAAATGGGTTGCTGTGGGTGCAAAAATTTTCCAAAAACTTAGGGAGTCACCTCAAAATTCTAGGCGCCAGCTGGGTGACGTGAAGGAAGTTCCATACTGGGTTCCCCCAAATATTTGGCACCTCCGTACGGAAGTTCGTAGGCCAGGAAGACCTAGGGCCTTGAATTTGTGCACCCCTGTGATTAGGGGTCACAATGAGATCTGCGCTGTTCTGTGATATTACGCAGCGTCGAGTGGTAATCATTTACCGACGTTTTGGGACCGATACCTCTGTCCCGAAACTCCGGTTAAGGATTACCACTCGACGCTACGTAATATCGCAGAAGAGCGCACTTGTCATCAACATAGTGGCGGAAGCCTGAAATCTTGGGTCAAACTGCTCTCTTTTGAAGACCTACCTTCCCTGAATGTATGTGTACGTTCTTCTTATGTAGTCACTGCAGTTTGTTTAAAAAAAATCGTAAAATAAAACGAGTTACTGTACATTTCCAAATGCGTACCTAATAACAACCCACGACAGTTTTCTTATGTAATTCAGCATAAATATGAATCTGAAAACTGTTGCAAAGTAACATAAGAGTCAATGAACCCTCTCAAGTCTGCATATGATAACTGGAGCTACTAAGCTGTGTTACGGATCGTAGGTGGACCGAGACTTTTTCTTTGTGGGGGGGGGGGGGGACCATGAGGCTAAATCTAATTTTTGTTTCAGTTTAAAATCTGTATTATGAAAATCATGTCAAATTCTCCGAGCAGATGTCTAGTTAGGTTACAGGAAAAATTAAAGCTAACTGAAAAAACCATCTGCATATCCGTAAGTTTATATTACACTTTTCAGTATTCCCATGTACTGGTCATCAGCCGAGTTTGGTAAGTGATTTTGGCTGAAGCTTAAATCGCATAAAACCTTTCATATTTTCATGTCTACAGTCTGTGTTGTTTCAAATTTCTCTTTGGGGGTGGGGGCTGTAGCCCGGCAGTCCACTCCCCCCCCCCCCACCCTGGGTGCCCCAATATAGTAGATTCTAAAAAAGCCCAAACTTTGCGGCCGAGCAGGTGTCTACAGCTTCATACCTCAACACAAATACCCCCTATCGTGACAGGATTTTTGGGTGTTCTTCTCAGTATTTTGACCAAAACGTCGCTGCAGTGTTTTAAATTAGGTCACAGCCATTCTTCTTGTTCATAATTTCAAATCTGTTGTTCATTAATCATCCTATACTTTGTCACTGTGCTCTGGGCTGCTGACAGCGTCTCTAATTTAACCACAATTGAATGGAGAATCTCAGAATCTATCAGTTCCTCCATATTCCTACCTACTCAACATTCATGATTCTTTTACCACGTTTGATGCTGTAGAAGTCGTGCTATTGTAGCTGCGCTGTCGAGTGACGCACGAATCAATCATTCCCTCACGAGAGGAACAAGTGGCGAACTCTTGTGGAAAGGCAGCCCCATATTTAGTTTCCATAAGAAATGAATGGCCAAGTAACTGTAGGCTTCTTATAATGGTTTTTTGCTTAGCCACTTTTTTAGATTTTTAGCAATAAGTGATTCCTACATTTACAGATAAAACATTTTGTGAGAAAGTTTCTGTCGTTGAAATTTCCACTGATCGGGATCAAACCTCAGACCACGTTCAATTTACATTTTTTTAAAGCTTGTCAGGGAGAAAAGAAGTGAAGTTATACAATTGAAAAACGGGGCGTTACTAAGGGTATATGAAGAGTTTTGAAGTGGAGACTTGACGGTGGTGGCTGCGGCATAGGGAGTGGGAGGGGGTGGTGTGGTCCTATCGCGACTGCGGCGTGGAGTGGTTTTAGGGGGATGTGGAGGGGAGAGGGTGAGTTAGAGTGCCGTATCGGTGCTTGTGCCAGTAGAACGAGTTGTATTGCGCTCGGGACCTTTCAGTACTTGGAATCGCTGTGGTGTTCTTTATTCTAACTGTAGCAACAAGATAAAACGTCTGTAAATATATCTCACCAGTATACGCACCTCTTGTAAATATATAATTTTGATTACTTGTGGTAGTGATGATACTAGTGAATAATTGAATTCAAAGTGACATAAATATAATCCTTGTATTACACAGAAAACTTTATAATAACATATTTAATTTATAATTAACGTGAAATTTATCGGTACTGGTTCAGGGAACTTATATCGTCAGGAATACTGTAAATAAATTTTGAAGAACTTCTGCAAAACGATGACATTTGTTAACTGTTCGTATTTATTAACATTTGATAAATATGTAATGTTTTGACCAGGAAAACATATTAGTCGCTTTTAAATTTTGATTATTGTTTTAACGAAAGGGATATAGAAAGAAATAGAATGCCAGATTGCTCTTAATTTGAATATAATTATTGATTGTAATAGAAGGCGTCGTGTTTGTGATATGTGTTTAGTGTTGTGTGTTTAATTGGTGTACTTTTTGAGTGTCAAGAGGAGGGTTCAATTGAACTACGGATCACAGGTAAGCTTGCATAGTGTTTGGAATGCGTGCTGTAAATGTTATTCGCCATTTGGTTGGTACGGTGGCCTTATTGAGGGTGAAAAAAACAAAAATCTGTCGGATCATGTGTTGGTGTTTGTCAATGTAACGAAGACAAGAAACTATTATTCTTTTGTTTTTGGTGTGTTACATCCTACAGGAATAATAAGTTTAACTTAAGGCAAATTACATAAGATGGTTTTACTTTAAGAAAAAGTATAAAGTTCCTGTCGGTACCGAAGCGTAAATGTTCTGAATAATTCCTGTATGTGAATTTGCCTTACGAAACGAACTCCATTATTACGAAAATCAACATGGCCCTACAACTGCACGAAGCAGTAATATCGTGTGTTATCAAAATGCTTCTAAGAATTATCGATGTGAAGCATGCGGCCGGCCCAACAGACAAGGTCGTTTCTTAAGTATATCGTGCATAGAACGAATGCAAGTACAAGAAATGAGTAAATAAAATGATGGCAATTTCACTGAGTGAAGTTGGCATCAGAATATAAATTTTGAGTATGTGCAAATATGTTTCAGGCTTCTATTCACAGCCGTTATGAAGGCTTTGAGGAGTTACTTAGTTATAGCGTCATTATTTTACTTGACCACCTGTCGTTGGTCGGATAAAATAATGACTCTGTATTTTGCACTATAATGTAAGCCGTGTTGCAGGGTTCTGATCATAGCTGTTACGGAAACTTTGAGGAGTTATTCAGCTACAGCGTCTTTATTTTATTTGACCAGGTTTGTTGGTCAGATCAAATAATGACCCAATAATTTGCATTAGAGTGTAAATTGTCGAGTGTTTACAAATATGTTGCAGAGTTCTGGTCATGACGTTACGAAAACTTTATTTCAGAAGTTATTCGTCTATGACGTCGTTATTTTATTTACAGATATCGTTGCTCAGTTAAAATAATGAGACTAAGAGTTTGCACCAGAATGTGAACTGCTTAGTGTGTAATACCACGTTGTAGAGTTCTGATCATGACCTTACTAAAACTTCAAAGGGTTACTCCGCTATATGGTTGTTATTTTATATGACATATACCGCTGGTCCTTTCCCGCAGTTATGAATGCTGAAATTTCCGTGATTACACGTTTAAATGCTGTATTATTTTACTTTTACATTGACAACAGCATTTGAAAACAGGTTCAGAACTAGCAGGTGGTTCGCACGTGTTATGCCCCGTCTCCCAGCACAATGAAATGACTTCGTAAGGTACCGGGTAGCTCGCAGTGGGTGCAGTGTCAATACTGCTGCACAGGGTGTTGGGCCGCAAGAATGACACTGCCCACAGCGCGAAATTTGCTTTGGAAGTACTCATCAAGTCTTGTCTCTTTGAAACTGCAGCTTTTATTTGCTGATAAGGATAGTTAGATCTGATGGAAAGAGAAAAACAGGGGAATAGAGATAATTACATAACACTTTGCATTTATGACTATATACGTACATTCACACACCCAGCTGGAAGAGTCCAACATTCCACCCTTCGAGTCGGTCCGATCCATAAATCGGGGTTTCGCTTCTTCTTCGCCCTTCACAGCAAAATGACGGCACTTCGTAATTAATTGTATTCCAAATCTTCCTGAGGCGAAGAAATGAAGAATCGTGAAAAGGAAGGAATGTGCATGTGACTGCAGAAAGTGAAGAATGCATACAACATTTTAGTGGAATAAAGGGGGAGGAATCGATTATTTGGAAGACCCAAATAAAGATTGAATTACGGTATTGAATTTGGCGTTACAATAACATCTCGAAAAGCCCTGATTGTGGTTGTTTCATGCGAGTTTCAGTAGTAGGCTTTTGTGAAAGAGGTAGTGAACCGTGGATCTCCGTACAGTGAGGTGGTTGAAAGGAAGTAATTAATACACGTGCTTAATCGTTACTATCAAATGGAGCTGAATGTAGGTAAAATGGATGCCACACACGAAAACAAGTTACAGACAGAAAATTAAAAAAAAAAAAAACTCACCAGGGCGAGCAAATGCCTTGATGTGATACAAGGAAACCTGGACAAGTAAGTCAGTTCCAATACTGAAGTGAAATGTCTCCGACCGACAGGAGCAGTATAAATGTATACCCCTTGGGACTGTATTATAAAGAACAAATTGGTGCCTGGAAAGTGGATGGGAGAAAGTTTAATTGGATTACTGTGCACACAGGGCCTAGCAACTGTAAAACTTCGAATCCTGCTTAGTTTTCGTAATTGACTTTGCATTGTTAACGTGTATTTTTACGAACGATTTTACCTTTTATAAAGGAAAGGCAGCTTCTAAAGGGAGCAGTTTTCTCTAAATTTCTTGACATCTGCGAAGGGTTGAAGTGCCTTTTAATCTACAGCTTGGAGTAAAAGTAAAAGCCACTTAACGTTCGATATTAACAACAGAAAGGTGGCATATACGATAATAGGCAGTTTTTTTTAAGATTATAAGCAAGCTTTTTGGAAAGATTTAGACAATTTGTCGTTGGGAATAAAGGCATATTGCATGTTTCAAATTGTTATTAATGTAATTGCTGTGTCAGTAAAGTTCAAATAAAAGTTGCATGTGTTATCCAAGTGACTGCGCCATTCTGTATTCATATGGTTGGTCAGAAACAATTGAAAGTAATTTTCTTGAATACACCGGTGTCACGTTGTTGCGTAAATTCATTTTCCAACTACATGCGAGACGGTTCAGTAGTTCTTGCACGTTGCTTCGTACGCTTTATGAACACAGTTGCTCATATGTGGCATTTATATTTAATTAAACATTCTTACAATTAGAAGTACAAACATATACGTGTAATTCTCCAACGGAAGTTCTGTATTAAATAAACAAACAGAACATTTGGCTATCAATTTCACCTTTGAATGCTAAAATTAATCTACATTATATTGCATAAAGATTCATTTCGTACCTCACAGAGAACAGTGCGTTTACTTTGGTACGACCAGTCGGTTATTGTTGTACAGGGAAATAACGGATGTTTGTTAAGAATCACTCAGAGCTCACATACATGTTGTGGACAAAATGCACATTGCTTAAATATAGTGACATATATATTAAATACATTGCTTTAACCCTTTAATGACGAAGCGTGTCTGTTTTGTATAAGGACTCAGTGCGTACCGCGCTGTAAACACCACTTCGGTTATAAAAACCAATCTCTTAATGTTTTATAAGGCAAAAGTTGCTGTTTGTTCTGAGATCCGTACAGAACAGATAAACGCAATGTGGGCACCATGTAGAATTTTTTAATGTTAAACATGATGGTACGTAAAGTTACCGCTAGGCTTTAAAAGGTTAAAGGTTTAAAAAATAGAGAAATTCTAGAAAGCGTTTGGTAATTTATCCTGCCAGACTACACTGCATCACACAGTACAGGACTGCCATAGACAAGGCCGTGAGAAAACTGTTATTTGCCAGTTTCTTAAAACTATTGCTAAACAGAGTGTTTACACATCATAAATCATATTAATGAAGCTAGCACTGTGTGAAATTGTCATTTAACCCCTTTGCCTCGGGATTTGAAACCCAGACGTTAGGAATCATAGCCTACAACACAGTATTAAATTTCCGCACACCGCCGCCTCTCTGTTGGGGGGGGGGGGGCAGCTGTCTGGTTGTTGAATCAGCATCCAGCTGGCTACTGTCAGTTGGCAGCCGGTATGAATTCACGTAACATATGCGAAGAGTTGCAATTGCTGCCAAATTGAAAACAGAGAATAAAATGTATAAATTAATGTTCGGGACTGCAAAGATAATAGTTGGAGCCATGTATGTGTTTGTGTGTGTGTGTGTGTGTGTGTGTGTGTGTGTATATATATATAAAGAGGTGCAGTTATTAACCTTTTAAAGCCTAGCGGTAACTTTACATACCACCAGGTTTAACATTAAAAAATTCTACGTGGTGCCCACATTGCGTTTATGTGTTTTGTACGGATACAGCAGCTTTTGCCTTATAAAACATTCAGAGATTGGTTTTTATAACCGAAGTGGAGAGTGTTTACAGCGCGGTACGCACTGAGTCCTTATATAAAACAGATACGCTTCGTCTTTAAAGGGTTAAATAATGAGTCTGCGCGCTCAGCACCTAACTTTGACGGTTGACCTAGAACAGTTACGACTGAAACGCCCACCAGTTGTGTGAAAACCACGCTTTGTTTGGTTGACGTAGTGTCGAAAAATAAAACAGTTTTTTTAACTTAGCGCTATCATGTTTGGAAAAAATTGAGCTATGAATAAACTTCAAATTTTTTTTTTGCGAAGTTTAAGAACAGTGTCAAGGAAACCTCTCATTTGTTCATTTGTTACGTGAGATGGATGGAAAAGACGTTAGAGTAACTTGAAGCACTCTGACAAAATGACTCTAGGGGATGCTTTGAGGGGTGGAAGGTTCGTGTGGAGCTGTGAATGGCTTTAGATTGAAATTACCTTGAAGGCGGTAAGAGGCAGGTACAATAATTTCGTCAGTAAAGTAGTGTTTGGAAAACACTCTTGTTATTTAATAGTCATGACGTTTATTTATCTGGTTCTTATATTGTGTGCGTTTGTTAGCAATCCGATCTGGTCATAAGAGACAGCGTAATTTGGTAGAAAAAGCTGCAGTGTCTTTTAACAGTTATGAGTAGGAACAAATAGATGGGAGGATAATATTAAAATGGATCTTGATGAAGTGGGATGGGGGCATGGACTGGATTGAGCTGGCTCAGGATAGGGACAGGTAGCGGGCTCTTGTGAATGCGATAATGAACCTCTGGGTTTCATAAAATTCAGGGAATTTTTTGACTAGCTGAGAAAGTGATAGCTTCTCAAGAAGGGCTCTGCTCCATTTAGTTAGTTAGTTAGTTAGTTAGTTATTTAGTTAGTTATTTATGAGTAGGAACAGAAGATGACAGTAATAAATTTCAGTGGAATGTGTCCTTTATCCGTCGATATTGTAGTACATTTAGTGTCACTGTATACCTGTAAGTAACAAATATGTGTATTTGCTCCGCTCAGCACTGGGAACGTGTGGTCTTATTTTACGTTGAACCCAAAAAAACGGTTTATCTTACAGAAAAGTGGATCATTTTGTAGGGTTGCAGCCCATAGATCCATGATTATGATTCGTGTAGAAGGCGAAACAAATAAAAATGCGCATATTAAGTTAACAGACCTATAATACCAAGTTTTATCAACAGAGGGCAATATTCCATATTTACGACTTCCTTGGGAAATGATGTAATTTCCTTCTTTTAAATTAAAGCTATTTCACGTGGGTTATTTTGGAAGAAAATTACATAAATCGCATATATTTTATTACATAAATAACCATTATAATGTAATGTCTTCATTAGTTTCAGAGGAAATACAATGCGCAATGTCGGTGTCAACTTCCTTTTTTGTCCAACAATCGATACTGTGTGTTGCGTGTCACATAGCTTGACCGTGAGCACGGCGCAGTGTCTTAACTGATTCAAAGTCTCGGTTTCATATCGTCTAATCAGATACACGTATTCATTGCTTATTAGCTGTAAATACTTCGACGTAAATGAAGGTAACTGCTTTTGGCCGTGTCCATGACAAATAGTCTTTAAGAATGCATTGTAACCCTATAAATTGACTGATCTTTTGCAAAACATAGGATTTCAGGATGTAAAGTATGTTATTTTAGTGGCTAAATTATGTAAGTAGGTAGCAATTTACACTTATTTATATGCGTATTGTGAAACATAATCTTGAATCTAATGGAGATGTATAAATCACGGTGATTCCTGCACTCTGTATACAGGGTGACCCACAAGTCACTTGACAAAAGCCTTGCTGTGTCAAGTGTTTTTTGTGCCATTTTTTATATTTGGAATTATCTACTTCATGGAGTGGTCACATCGTCTAGTGTTAAAAGGTACTGTAGTGAGAATTTTAATAAAAATGCTAACCTAAATTTGGAAGACAACATAGGCTTTCGTCCCCTACCTAAAAGAATAAATTTAAGGACAACTCACAGATGCTGGACAGACCACAGCTACGGCGAGCCTCTAGGCAGTCGATGTCTGAACCTTAAGAATATCACGTGGAACAGGTTTTATATTGTACAGATCATGCATCTTGTCATAAACTTATTAACACCAGCAAATGCACGTGGTAAATTCATATACAACGTATGTTAGAAACTTCTATATATGTTTCGACCCCCTTATAAAGACAAAGACTTGTCGAAACGTATATAGAGGTATCTAATACACGCTGTATATGTTACCGTGTGCATTTTTTGTGCTGATAAACTTACTTAACCGTTTAAACACGAAGCGTATCTGTTTTATATAAGGACTCAGTGCGTACCGCGCTGTAAACACTCTACATTTCGGTTATAAAAACCAGTCTCTTAATGTGTTGTAAGGCAAAAGTTGCTGTTTGTTCTGAGATCCGTACAAAATACATAAACGCAATGTGGGCACGACGTAGAATTTTTTAATGTTAAACCTGGTCGTATATAAAGTTACCGCTAGACTTTAAAAGGTTAAAACACAGTTTGGAACGTAAGGCAATAAGGAGTGACGACACCTGAAATATTCCTCCTGTTAGGAGCACACGTTTTAAGGAACGCGAATATAAAACGTCCCTTCCCGACAATGCCGAACATCTACAAGAAAATCTGCACTCACATGCGGAAGTACTATTGTAGTAATTTTAACGTTCTAAACCTAGCGGTGCTGAAGGGTCAAGCACGGACTTCTAGGTTAGAAAGCACGAACACTACCCATTCTTCGCGACGCTCAATTTTATACATGCTAGATATTGTTTGTTATTTTGTGATATCTTGGACACAGCACCACTCGAAACGGACTGGCGGGCGTAGTCCATGAAACTGGAACAAGGAAGTGGCCATCTTCTGCCTTCGAAATAAAACAGCCGGAGATACAAACATCTTGTCGGTTGAAGCTTGCAGCCCTTTTCGGTATAACGCCTTGTGCAGTTGTATAAAATTACTATCGTTTTGGAGGGGGTTGTTGTGTCCATCTTAAGGGTACACCAAGAAACGTCGGTACTTATGTGGCAATGTACACGGCGTCATATCCCGTAAGACTTAACGTTTATCAACGCCGCTGTTAAAACCTCAAATCTTGCACCAACTTGTACGTTTTTTTATCCCTTATAAAGCATGAAGACCCTCTGAACGGTGCTGCGTTTCGCGCCCCATAAAGGGCGCCACGAGTGATAAAAGGCGGGATGTAATTAGCAACGTATATTTGCTGACTTAGTAGTCTGCGTTTTTTTATAGCGATGAAGGGCCCTGCAGCAGACGCTGCGGACGCACCGCAGCCTTGAGGCTTATTGTGCAACCCTGTGATGAAGATGATTGTGTATTACTGAATGTTAAGAGTCAGTGTGACATTTGGTGATATTTTTCAAGAAATAGTGCATGTTATGAAGCGATGAACACTGTTTTTAAAAATCGATCTACCTCGGAAAAACACGCTGCCTTTCCGTTAGCAAGAAGAATGTACTCGTAGCCATGTTGTAATAAAAATACTATTTGTATGTTCGGAGGAAGATAGGAGTGCTGTAATTACGCACTGGAGGTGTAAAACACAGTGTTTGTGAATGTTTAAGCAGGTGGTGCATATTTTTACCACTGTGCTGTAAAAAAGTTACAGACGTGCGAGGTGCTATACCAGTTTATTATTTGGTGACATTTCTTATTTCGTTTTCATATGAAAGGCTTAACCTTGAGTTACTTGCTTCGTATTTCTGCGTAATGGAGTAGGCACGGAACAAACGTGGAGGACAGGCGTTACGCGCGCGATAATGTATCAAAGCCGGTTACTCACGCAAATTGACAATTTACAGACTGAAACCTTTCAATTAGGCCAGTGGGACAGTAGCGCAGTTTTATTACCATTTAGATATCAGTGTTGGTAGTTCAGATATTTTACCATCGAGTCAGAATTTATATGTGAATTTCTTCTTTATGCATCTCTTCTTTCGTGACAAATTTTTCTTTCTTTTCGCATGTTTTGCTCTTTATTTTATGACATTAAGCATCTCATACAGTGTGGTGTCTATGGTAGGATAATTGTCGAGTAATGAAGTTGAGAGGATTTGGAATGAAAAATTCATACGTGTTTAAGTACCGCCTGGGCTAACTAACTCCATGGAGCAGAGGCCTTCTTGAGAAGCTAACAGTTTCTCAGCTAGTCAAGAAATTCCCCGCATTTTATGGAACCCGGAGGTTCATTACCGCATTCACAAGAGCCCGCCACCTATCCCTATCACTGCCTGGAATATAGTGTTTTATTTGTGGATGGCACTTGAAGAGCAAGTGTTGTGAGCTATAGACAGACCAAACAATGTGCCTTCAATCACCAATCACTATTATTGAAGGCAATAAATTTTTATTTTACAACTACTACACGTTTCGGCTTCTTCCTAGAGTCTTCATCAGACGAGAGTATTTATAGTGTAGGAGAGTTAAACCGTTATACATAGACACGAGTATTACTAGTTATGTTTGGCTTCTCTGGCTCTTTATTGAACACAATGGGATGTCTCATCTCACAGATTTTTCCGTACATGTGTTTTGTGGTTTTATTTAGTCGCCTATTTCTGTTTTAATTGTAATAGTATCGTCGCTTGTTTGATCAGTATCCGTTATTCTGCAGCGATGGGTAATTAAAGGATTATGTTAATGACTTTGTGCATTTAAATTGGTATTTTAATGGTAAATAAATTAATCTGGGTTTATTAAACAAAAATTGTAATGAACATGAAGCAGTCAATATAGACTTGGAGGCGTTTTGATATTGATGTCGTGTATGTGAGACATTATTATATAAAATATATTTAAAACAAGAGAAAGAGACTTTGAATAGAACAGGTGAAAGACAACCTTCAGAAAACATATCCTTAGCACCGAACATCTCAACCCAATATTATGTACTCTTGTTTAGGTTTAAAATATCGAATTGGAGACAAGGCTATCCTAACCGAGAAATCTTTGTGTTTTGCTTCTCCCGTTATAGGAAATGCCGTGTTAGTTTCTGGTACTGAGTCGCTCCCGCCTCTTTTCACAGCCATTCCAAATTAATTACTCACTAATCTTGTTGCTGTTCGTCATTTTCGGAGCCCCTGAAACCGTAGGTACGTAACGGTGATATCCCTGAGCTTCTATGAGGTTTATATGTAGACATGGGAAAGCAGAAATGCAAAGTGATTTGAAGCCTGTTTTAGATAAACCGGAATATACTCTCTTTGTGCTTCGTTTCAGGCGAAACGCACTGTAATCCCAAGTTTATAACCTTATATGAACGCCATACAGACGTAAATGCATACACTGTGGTCACAAGGGAGTGCTTTGATGCGCTCGGCGCCTAGCGTCGTACCGGGACGGCTTTAGATTATTTTCAGAGCAGGCACTATCTACGTTCATTTTCGTAACAAGGAAGATTCCTGCCTTTCATAGCTGTGTGTCACAGTGTTGTTACACTTTGTAGTAGTAACACGCATGAAAGAGATGATAAATTGATACAAAATAAACAGACGGAATATGTTAAAGGGAGAGACCACTTGCGAGAACTAGAGGCAGATGGGAGGATAATATTAAAATATAAGTGAAATAAA
The DNA here is from genome assembly GCA_013340265.1 of Coptotermes formosanus. Lineage (NCBI taxonomy): Eukaryota > Metazoa > Arthropoda > Insecta > Blattodea > Rhinotermitidae > Coptotermes > Coptotermes formosanus. The sequence continues at coordinate 394,580 of BLKM01000519.1, forward strand.
AAGTATAAATTTCTAAAATTTCGTACAGGATTAATTTGTCTCATAACAGAGTCCAGTGACGTTATGTTGTCAGCACTGTAATGAGCCTCGCGTACCATAAAAAGGCAGGGTTTCTCCTACTGTGTGACTGTAATTTTTATTTTGGACGTGTCTGTTCCATGGAGTAGGTTACAAAACGAATGGGAGAAGAAATTTTTAATTGTTTATTTCGTTTATATAAGGCACATTCCTACCTGCAGGGTTTTGGTGGAGAGACCCGAGGAAAGTGACTACTTGAAAGACCTAAATGTAGATAGGAAGATAATATTAAAACGTATCTTAATAAATCTGTATAGGTGGCGTTGACTGAATTTTCTGGCTCAGGTTAAGGAGAAGTGGCAGTGTGATGAGATTTGCACTCTTCTGTGATATTACGCAGCGTCGAGTGGTAATACTTTACCGACGTTTCGCGACAGCATATTGATCCCATTTGCAAGTGTCCTGGACCACTTGACCCTTGAATATGCGACTGATACGTTGTCCCGAAAAGTCGGTAAAGGATAAACACTCGACGTTGCGTAATATCCCAGAAGAGCCCAGGTCTCAGCAATGTCGCAGCGGAAGCATGAAATCAAAATGGCAGGCTGTTGTGAACGCGGGCATGGACTTTCGCGTTTGAAAAGTGCGGGGAATTCTGAGGAAGTATTAGCTTTTAAAGAAGTGCTCTGCTGTATGGAGATCATTGGGCTGGTAGTTAATGCGTTGTAAGGCACAACGTTAAGTCTTGATGAAAACCCACCTATGAACCCGCCAGTTGCCGGGTCAAATAGGCAGAAACGCCCAAATTGACAATGGATGAAAACTCTTCTACCTGGTCGAGGCTTCTGCACTGTGATGTCATATATGGAGCGATGGCGGAATGGTTATTTTCAGGAGAAAACAAGAAGAAACTGCTGTACTGCCGTTCATTACGTCACTAATCTCGCGTAGTCACTCGCGATTGAACCAGAGCGCTGAGGCAGGGGTTCCGAACCTCAGGTCGCGACCCAAATCAGGGTCAAGGGTGGTCTGACGTAGTGTCGCGAGAGGGTTCTGTTGGCAACTGGGTAATTGTAAAACAGAAACATACATACATACATACATGCATACATACATACACACATACATGCATACATACATACACATACATACATACATACATACATACATACATACATACATACATACATACATACATACATACACA
>BLKM01000519.1:400725-527948 GCA_013340265.1 Coptotermes formosanus
CATTAAGAGACTGGTTTTTATAACCGAAGTGGAGAGTGTTTACAGCGCGGTACGCACTGAGTCCTTATATAAAACAGATACGCTTCGTCTTTAAAGGGTTAAACCACAGTGTCACTGAAGGGTTAAAGATTTAGCAGTTCGTGAAATGACAAAACCAAAACAAACCTGAAACTTTATAGTGCTGGTATGTCTATGGACAGTGATCGGAACTCTCAAACGTATTAGTCTAAAATGAATATTTGTTGATTCAGTAAATAAAAATGCCTTTGGCTCTTATTTTTAAACCTGGAACTCTGGTGCCCCTTGTTAGAATAAACAGCGCAAAGTGTGAGTAGGAGAGCTTGAAGCCTCTCAGTGCGCTAATGGTACTGTCGGAGCTATGGCGTCGTGGAGACGCGGTCGTCGGGGTGCCAATGCGTCTTAGAACGTCACAAAACTAGGGCGAGTCGTTCGTAATCCATGGCATAGATGAGGCACTTGGAACAAGTAAAAGTGATTCGAACGCACGCTTTACGGTTCCTGTAGCGTCCTACCGCGCAAGTTACTCTTATTGTGGCTCCGCACAGGACGGTCCAGGAATTGTATAAAATCAACATCTGGGCTGTTCAGAGTAACAATGCAATTCAATAAGTGAGCATTTTCGACCGCTTCTTACCGCCGGGGCCTGGGTTCGGTCGTAGAACATTTTCTGTGGTATTTGTGGTGGACGAAGTTGCAGTTGAACAGGTGTTTCTTGAAGTGCTTCAGTTTCTTCCTGTCAGTGTCATTCAACCAATGATCCATACATGTTCGTTTGTCTACAGTTCGCTGTATACTAGGGGTGACTAGGTAGACGAGGTTTTGCAGCCGTAATTTAGAAGACAAAGAGCCGTATCTTTGTTCAAGTCAAGCGTACGGTAGCGACACTGCCTCACTGCTCAACTTGCCAGGTAGAGCCGCATCAGTGACGTGGGCGATACGCATTGTGGCTGTCAGTGTTATACAGTCGTAGCAGTTCACAGCTTACTTAAATAATGCACCAATAAGTTCAGAAATTTGGACAAAATAACATAAGAACGTGATGTGACATCCAAGAGCATAGTGTGATCCAGGGCTGTGGAGTCGGAGTCGGAATTAATTTTGGGTGGAGTTGGAGTCGGAGTAGGTAAAAATGTACCGACTCCGACCTCGATATAAAATCTTAAATAGATACTAGCTACAGTAACCATTACACTTATACTTAAATATAGGTTATAAGTCTAAACAGTAGCCTGATGATTCACGTGGTGGTGATGAAATGTCTTATGATACCTTTTTTCACTTTAGTAGGTTTACCATTATCATATAATACATATTGAGCTTTTATGAAGGAGTCGGAGTCGGAGATTTAAAAATTGAGGAATCAGAGTCGGAGTCGGAGGTTTTATGGACCGACTCCACAGCCCTGGTGTGATCTTCCTAACCTAATATTGTGTTCTTCTTTCCAAGTTATTGAATACTTTCAGTGCCATGTAGTCTGATAGAAATTTGACGACGTTTCGGATGAACCTACTGTCTCCGTGTTCAGGTTAGAATATAGATATGTTCAGGGTGTAACTAAGTGTCAGTACCTTGCCCCGAAACGTTGGTCAATATCTACAGGACTACGCGGTGTCACATAGATGACTGTAATCTGAAACACTTGATTCCCCTACATGTGATTGGGCAGTTCATATTAGACTTTTTACCTGCCGTATGTGACACAGGCAGCCATAAAGTGCTGTGGTGTTACCTACGTGCGTAACATGTATTGTTATTTATGTGTGTGTCTGTGCTGTATTTGACTGTACTGTCAGTAATGCAGGCTATATGCCATCGGGTATCGCATATAGTTTAGTGTTATGGTGGGTGGTTATACCGGAATCAATATAGACGGATAATGGACGTCTCCCAACAAGACCATGATCTATATAGTTAGGGTACCTGAGACAGTGGGCAATGCGCAGTGTGAAACACTACCTACAAGGAAGAGTGGAACAAGTTTACTGCTGAGTTACTGTGCCCTGTGTGAGTTTTGAAGCAGTACCAATGCGGTAATCGAGGGTTGCATTGTTCTGTGGCGTGACGTTGCGTCGTTGGGCAAGTGGCATTCGACGTTTCACCTTCACCGTCAAGTTTGCAAAGTTCGTGGACTTTTACCCATAAAGATGAAGGCGATATATCTTCTCCAACCTACGGGAAAGACCCAGTGATGCGGATTTATGTCTCAAAATGCCTAAATCCATTACTGTGACTTTATGAAGTTCCTGTAAATCATAACCATGGAACTGGAAGTGGTTTTTATATGGACTGTGCAAACAGTCCGTACATTTCTAATTACAAATACCAGCAGGAAAGCTATTTGCTTTTAGACATTCCGGCACAATACTGACCTGAAACCTGTTGGTTACTGCGCCACTGACTGTCTCCTGTAGCTGGTAAATCGTGTATTAGTTGTGAAAATGAAGGCAAAATTCTCCGTATCCGCTCTGTCGCAGTGCAGTAATAACATAGACCAGAGGCATAAGTTGAGATAAAATAGAGCAGTCATTGTCAAGCAAAATTCTACCGTATTCTGTGCGCATATAAAAATATAACTTTTTGAATATAAATCTTATAAGGAAAATTATTAATTTATAATTTCAAGAAGAGGTCCAGCAGAAGGTCGTCGCCGTTGCTAGCAGCAGCTGGCCATCTAAATTGGAACATGCTCACTGGATGTTCCTCCGCAACTAACAGGCACTGTGCTGCAAACCCGAAGGTCGCGGGTTCGATTCCCGTTGGTATCTGTGGAATGTTTCATTGACATAATCCTTTCGGTCGACTCAGCCTCTAACGGAAGTGAGTACTAGGAATATTTCCTGGGGGGGTAAAGGTGGCCGGTGCGTATGGCTGACAGCCTTACCACCTGCATGTGCTGATTGTCCTGAAATCTGGGAGCCTCAACCTCCTGGAACCCTCAGGGCCTGTCCAGGCCTGTAATGGGACTGCTTTACCTTACACTGTAACTGACAAACAGGATGAAGTGCATAACCTTGAACACTATTATATCTTATTTAAAAAATCAGACAGGATGGAACCTCGGAACGTTTAGGCATTAAACTGCACAGTTTATGTTATTTACTGTGTGCACAGTTCTTCTATATTACGTGATCTTTTTCAGAATAAACCATGAGGATTTTGAAGATCGTTTTTCCTCACTCTATACTTCTCTAAAGACGAAATGGCCTTAGATGGGATTCTGCGATTAGGGATATAATGTATAGGGATGGTGGAGCTCTTTTATATACCTGTAGCGTCTATTGTTATTTAACATACGCATTAGAAAAAGCGTCATTAACATTTGAAAGCCTAGCGGTAACTTTAGATACGACCAGGTTTAACATTAAAAAATGCTACGTGGTGCTCACATTGCGTTTATGTGTTTTGTACGGATCTCAGAACAAACAGCAACTTTTGCCTTATAAAACATTAAGATACTGGTTTTTATAACCGAAGTGGAGAGTGTTTACAGCGCGGTACGCACTGAGTCCTTATATAAAACAGATACGCTTCGTCTTTAAAGGGTTAAATAAACTAAGAATAAGCCGTTCTTTCCTAAATCACGGTTTACTGTATGTAACATTTTCCAAGATTGCATTAAACGACGCTATTGATATGGAGGATAGTGCTAGAAGCAGTGAGAGAACCGATGACTGTACGTAACTAACCATTACTCTGTGGCGCATGAATTAATTTGAAGGAGGGTACGTGGGCAGCGAACACATTTATTGCCATATAAAGTCACACCCTCTCCCATATTTTATGACGCCGTTGGGCTACGTCACCAAAATTAATATGCCAGACAAAGTGCATTATATGATGTCGTTCTCACCGCATTCTGTCGGGTCTCACGAAAACCAGACACAGTAATAATTTGTTAATCTCCTTAACATGACACTTTGCGTCTACGCACTTTTCAAGCATGTGATTAATATATAATATATCCCACTGCTGTCTCCATACTTTTCTAATTCTCATTTCCCTTAGACCGTACGCTTCGTTATAATCATAACTAACTAACTAACTCCATGGAGCAGAGGCCTTCTTGAGAAGCTAACAGTTTATCAGCTAGTCAAGAAATTCCCCGCATTTTATGGAACCCGAAGGTTCATTACCGCATTCACAAGAGCCCGCCACCTGTCCCTATCCTGAGCCAGATCAATCCAGTTCATGTCCTCCCATCCCACTTCCCGAATGTCCATCTTAATATTATCCTCCCATCTACGCCTGGGTCTCCCAAGTGGTCGCCTTCCCTCGGGTCTCCCCACCAAAATCCGGTATGCACCTCTCTCCTCCCCCATACGTGCCACATGCCCCGCCCATCTCAGTCTTCTCGATTTGATTACCCGAATAATATTTGGTGATGAGTACAGGTCATTAAGTTCCTCGTTATGTAGTCTTCTCCACTCCCCTGTCGCCTCGTCCCTCTTAGGCCCAAATATCCTCCTCAGCACCCTATTCTCGAACACCCTCAGTCTTTGTTCCTCCCTCAGTGTGAGAGACCAAGTTTCGCATCCATACAGAACAACAGGTAAAATTATAGTTCTGTATACCCTAATCTTTGTGTTTTTGGATAGCAACCTCGAAGACAAAAGATTCTGCACCGAATGATAGCAAGCATTCCCCGACTTCAATCTGCTCTTAATTTCTTCATGAATGGAGTTTCGATTCGTTAGGGTTGCTCCCAACTATTTGAATTCTTCCACCCTTTCAAAGGATTTATTATCTATATTTATGTTGTGATTGTGTCGTGCATTCTGATTTCGAGACATGACCATGTACTTAGTTTTCTCAGCATTTACTTCTAGACCAATCTCCTTACTAGCAATAATTAAATCTTCTGCATTTTTCTTTATGCTATGTACGCTTCCGCCCAATATATTAACATCATCAGCATAAACCAGAAGCTGATGTGTACCATTCAATTTCAAGCCCTCCTGGTTTGCCTGAACCCTCCTAATGGCATATTCTAAAGCAAAGTTGAAAAGCAATGGCGACAGAGCATCCCCTTGTTTCAAGCCATTCTTAATAGGGAACGTGTCAGACAGATGTTTGCCTACCCGAACTCTGCTATATGTTTCACTTAGGCACATTTTTATTAACCTTACTAGTTTCATGGGGATACCGAACTCAATGAGAATATTATACAAGACCTCCCTCCTAACTGAATCATAGGCTTTCTTGAAGTCTATAAATAGCTGATGAACTGCCTCATTGTATTCCCATTTTTTCTCAAGTATTTGACGAATGCTGAATATATGATCAGTGGTTGACCTGTTACGTCGAAATCCACACTGATGATCCCCAATAATTTCCTCTGCATATGGAGTTAACCTTGACAAAAGGATGTTGGATAGAATTTTGTACGTAGTCGGCAAAAGTGATATGCCTCGATAGTTATTGCAATCTGTCTTATCACCCTTTTTATAAATAGGCACAATGACCGACTCCTTCCATTCCTCAGCCAATTCCTCCTTATTCCAAATAGAAATAATAAGTTTATGGATTTCAGACCGAATAATCCTACCCCCTGCTTTAATCAATTCTGCTGGAATATGATCAATACCTGGTGATTTGTGGCTTTTTAGTTTTCCAATAGCCATCTCAACCTCAAAGGCACTGGGCTCAGGCACTAGTGGCTCTGCTGTGTGTACTTCAATCTGCCTAACATCATTAACCCCGTGTATATTCAACAGCTGGGAGAAATGATTCCTCCACCTAGCCAAAATACTGTGGGAGTCTGCAACCAGGTCACCCTTCTCATCCTTTACTACATTACTTCTAGGCTGGTACCCCCTCTTAAACTCATTGATACCCCTATACAAGTCTCTTATATTCTTCTTCTTACTGTTTGTTTCAATTTCATTAATTTTAGCTTTCAGATATTCCTTCTTTTTGTGCCTAAAATGTCTACTAGCTTCACGTCTTACGTTGTGCAGATTATCTCCATTGTTTTGGTTTGGATTCTGTAACCACTGAATTTTAGCCTGCTTCCTTTTATCTAAAAATTCTGCACATTGTGCATCAAACCATGGTTTATGCTGCTTCCGTTCGTGTAGACCTAGACTCTCTTGAGCCGAGATTTTGATATTCTCTTTAATGTTTTCCCAAGCCCTATTCATGTCCTCACTAACATTTAAGTTTTCCAGAGCTGCAAACCTGTTTGAGATCTTAAGCTGATACTGTTTCCTAGCCTCTAGTTCACTTAGCTTCTTGAGATTAAATCTCTCTACATCAAACTTCTGTGCTGCTTGTTTACTTACTGCCAGTCTTTCCCTAACTTTCGCAACCACCAGATAGTGATCAGTATCACAGTCAGCTCCCCTGAAAGATCGCACATCGAGTATACTGGAATTCCGTCTCCTATCTATCAATATGTGATCGATCTGATTGTGAGTCTTCCCATCAGGAGAGGTCCAGGTGTATTTATGAATATTTCGGTGCGGAAACATAGTGCTCTTAACAACTAGATTCTTTGATGTGGCAAAGTTTACTACTCTAACACCATTATCGTTGCTATCCTGATGTAAACTCTCATTCCCAATAGTCGGTTTGAAAATATCCTCTCTCCCCACTTTTGCATTAAAATCTCCTAACAGAATTTTCATATGGTATTTAGGAAAATGATAAAAAACCCCTTCTAATTCCTCATAGAAGCTGTCCTTTGAATCATCACCCTTCTCTTCCGTTGGTGCATGCGCATTCAGAACAATGATATTACACCAGCGGCCTCTCAGCACTATGTATGACATCCTAGCACTAACAAACTCCACTCTCTTGATTGCTGATACCATTCTCTGGTGCACAAAAAAACCTGTTCCCAATTGATGATTTTCCTGCCCTTTGCCATAGAAAAAAGTATACTCCCCGGCTCTTACAGTCCCTTCTTTGTCCCACCTAACCTCCTGTACACCCACTAAATCTAACTTGTACTTAGCTAAGTCCCTGGCCACTGTCATAAGTGACCCTGGCCTATACATGCTCCTCACATTCCATGTTCCAAAACTCATATCCTTTTTCCGTAGCTGGGGTCGTACCAAAGAATCGGTGCAGGTCCGAGGCTTTGTAGGCTGTTTCGTAACATCATAATTTTTTACGGTGAGGAGTTGTTAGCACCTCGCCCAACCCCCAAGCTGGAGGACCACCCCTTGTCGGCTGTCCGCGACTGCTTATTCAATGTATTCGCAGCTACCCTCCATACCTGGAGGCCGTTCCTCCATCCGCAACCCGAGGACGCGCCATGCCGTGGTGACAGGGACCCACTTAACATGGCGTTATAATCATAAACTCCACTTATCTTTCGCCTTTCATTTTTAACATACTCTCCTTGCTTAATCGCTTAAGCATAGTGATTACCAAACATACCTTGCGCATTCAGCAGCCGGAATGGCTCAGTAGGTATACAGACTAGGGTACTGGCTGGACAAGCGGGTATTCGTGTTTCGTTTCCCAGCATAAACGATACATTTTGCTCTCCAAAGAGTACAGACCGGCTCGGGGGTGCATTCAGCATCATATTCAAGAAAACTTGAAACTACTTTCAAGGGATAAAGCGGGTTGGGGGGGGGGGGGACTGGCCACTCTACACATGTATTTACGATATTAAGAATGCGTGGAGCTTTATGTCCCTACTCCCATGCCTTCTGAACGTCCACAGGGGTTATTTACCTTTTTTACTTTACGGTATGCTTTCACCATAGAATTTTCGCGTTTTGCCAGCAGAGTGTATTAAAGTGTTTTGTATTATTTTCACAGTAAGCGTGGATTCTCCATAAACAGCATTACACCTGTTGGTTTTGCAACGAACAAGAGGTGTGTGTGTGTGTGTGTGTGTGTGTGTGTGTGTGTGTCTCCGAGATGGGAACTCGGTTCTTGCATATTGCTTACATAAATGTCAGGCTTTGTAGGGTTAAGGACTACAGAGTGTAAGGCTTGGGGTTATTAAATGCGCTATAGCGAATTTTAATGTTGTTAGAACATGCTGTGAATTTCAGCGACCTCTCTTGTATTAAGGAGGGATAAATTTAGAACAAAATCTGCCGAAGAGAAAGGCGTTGCGTGTAGTGGAAACATTGTGTTCGTGGGGACAATATTCTTTGTTTGATAACAGGATAATTAAGTCTTACTTTCCGTTAATTAAAAGACGCTTTTGATATACAGAATATTTCGGATTAACTAAATTCAAACAACGGAATCGGAGATTTGTGCCGCATATAATGGGAAAGATATATCTGCGAGCTCTTCATACCGTTAGCTGTCCATAATCCAATCACACAATATTCAGTCCAACAAATACAGTGTATTGTTTTCAGATACTCTGTATTACAGTATCTTGTTAATCAGTCCATGTTTCGATCCGTCATGGGCCCATCACCAGGGATTCTTATCAAAGTAACATTTCATAAAACCGAACTTGCAATGTGTATACACATTAAAAAGATACAAAAAGACGAACAGTTGTGATGCAGGCGATTTTGTGATGGATCCCTGGTACACTAGGTGTGGGAGGTTGGCTACGTATGTGCGGCTGAATGAGACAGTGCTCTGTCATCCAATCGCACATACATACGAAGTAATTAAAGTTATTTAATTGAAACAGTAGTGTCGGGAGTAACATAACTGAACTGGTCATGTAGAAGGAATTGAACTTGTAAAAAATAATGGGCATAAAATGTATACCAGAAGGAAGAAAACTTGGTTGGGTGGCGGAGCAGTCAGCTTGTTGACAGGACGACGAACCAACTCAGGAGGCACGAACCCTGGTGAAGATTACGGTGATGCTTTTAAAGATAATGATCATTTCGTTAAATATTTTTCATGCGTGCAGTGCTTGGAAATTATTCGAATGTACGTATGTAGTCGTATTTGCGAGGGGCAGTTGCGTTGTGCGAAAATTTTGAAGTACAAGTATTGCTGAGGCACCGTTATCTTTCAATATTGTCTGTATCTTTATCAAAAGCCCCCCCCCCCGGCGTCTTTGAAAAAGCGCATGCATTCGCGCCCGAAAAAATTGCTCGCCTTCCTGTGCAGCCACTGGTGCGTAGCGTTCTGTAGTGTCTTGCTCTCCTACCTCTGCAGATACTGGCGCCGTAGCGTTCTGTAGTGTCTTGCTCTCCTACCTCTGCAGATACTGGCGCCGTAGCGTTCTGTAGTGTCTTGCTCTCCTTCCTTTGCAGCCACTGACGCGTAGCATTCTGTAGTGTCTTGCTCTCGTTCCTTTGCAGCCACTGACGCGTAGCGTTCTGTAGTGTCTTGCTCTCCTTCCTCTGCAGATACTGGCGCCGTAGCGTCCTGTAGTGTCTTGCTCTCCTTCCTCTGCAGCCACTGACGCGTAGCGTTCTGTAGTGTCTTGCTCTCCTACCTCTGCAGCTACTGACGCGTAGCGTTCCGTAGTGTTTTGCTCTCCTACCTCTGCAGCTACTGGCGCGTAGCGTTCTGTAGTGTCTTGCTCTCCTTTGCAGCTACTGGCGCATAACGCTTTGTAGCTCTTTCTTATCCAAGTAAGGGTGTCCGCGCAGGCTGTATTTAAACGGAACAAATACACGAAAATTTGACGGTGCGAGATCAGTGACATAGGTTGGGTGCGACAACACTGTCCGTCCAAACTTTGTAGTCGCCTCTGGGGTGCGCACACGTGTTGCCTGGCGTTGTCACGGGAGGGGCAACACCCAGCCATTTTGCTTGTGGGACGAACGCGACAGAAGTCAGCATTCAGACTTCTTAGTGTCTCATCATAGCAGATACATTTTACTGTTTTTCCCCTAGGCAGGAAGGAATTTACAAGAGTGACATCTTTCTTATCCCTAAGGACTGTGGCGACGATTTTTCCTGCTAATGGCGCACTCCTAGATTTCTTCTTTCTTGGGTACGTCATGTGGCTTTATTTCACAAATTGCCTGTTGGAATCGGGTTCAAAATGTTGGAAGTATATTTCATTCCCCGTGACAGTTTTCGACAGGAAACCCCTCACCTCTTGTATCGGTGAAAAAATTAGTAACGACTGCATTGCTTACTTTTTGTGTGCATCTGTCAGTATTCTTGGCATCCAGCGAGCACAGACCTTAGAACAGACAAGCCGTCTGTATGTATCATTTACAAACTACTTCTTTTTCTATGAATATGACTACGGCGTTCCATGCCACAGCCTTTGGAGTACCTTAGTGAAACATGTGCCTACACCCATATTCAGCCTCACTGCGGAATTACTAACAAATCTGGGCATCATTATTTTAGAATCAAAGTAAATATTTTAATACGTGCATATAGAAACTTATGACTGGTAAATAATTTTTAATTGGAGAGTTAAATTGATTTATCATTAGATCTAATTGATCGGAATATCACTGGAAGAATATGGTGATACAGTAATTTCGTTATCATATGTATATATTTTGAAACTAACTACATACATTTTGTATCTTCTCTCTGCGTAATTTCAGCCATGTGCCTAGTAATCAATTCAAAGTGCGGTTTAATGCCATTAGTTCTCTTACAAGTGGAATTCAAATAAAACGGATTGCACGTGAAAGCATTGTCAATGAAAAATGCTGTTTCAAAGTGATTTGCGTTTTTTTGTGTTTCACAGAATTCATTGACTCTCTACCGTGTTGAAACCGTTTGTAAAGATTTATTAATTTTTACATAGGAAATTAATAAATGTTTCTGGGATCATAATGTCCAAGGTACTTTATTATGTATAGACGTTATTTTAATCGCTGCATTGCCTAAATATATGCAATTTCTTGGTCTGAATATTATTTATTTTTGTGACAAATATAAGCAAATTTCTTTAAGGATATTGTTAATTCGCTTTTCAATTAACTGTGTATATTTGGAAAATTTCAAGGAAGTAATAATACTCAGTTTTACGCTATTAATACTGAGTTTTGTAACTAAATAAAAAGTGTTGGGAATGTGGATTTAAATCATATCCATAACTTCTGACGCAGTATATGCCTAAAGCTTCAATTTCTGTGTCTTCTTAACGCATCGGCTGAGATCTTTGGCTGTTCCCTTTCAGATGTACGATAGGAAACAAGGAAGAGAAAATTTAAAATGAAACATTATCTTGCATTCCAATAACGCACGCACATTTTCCAAATGTGTTTCTGAAGGCTGTAAATATACTGATCGTATTTCTGATTAAATTGTAATACTTAAAAATTACGTAGAATAAGAATTTGCAGGGTTTAGAGTCAGATATTATTTTTCTTTACTTGCATTTTTCTAGAATATTTAAAATGTGGGAAATATACACTGGGTTTCTGTGAGGTATGTGACACAGTTTTACAGTAGCAGTTTCCCAACTGAATTAACCCTTTAAAGACGAAGCGTATCTGTTTTATATAAGGACTCAGTGCGTACCGCGCTGTAAACACTCTCCACTTCGGTTATAAAAACCAGTATCATAATGTTTTATAAGGCAAAAGTTGCTGTTTGTTCTGAGATCCGTACAAAACACATAAACGCAATGTGGGCACCACGTAGAATTTTTTAATGTTAAACCTGATGGTATGTAAAGTTACCGCTAGGCTTTAAACGGTTAATGTCAACTGCTGAAGTGACGTTTCACATTATGTAACTGTTTAATAACTTGGTAGTTTATTATCCTGTCCACATTGGGCCTCCACTAGGCCTTGTAAGATCTACCTGAATGTTATCCTCCATCTAAATCTTGATCTTTCAATTGGTGTCCTTCCTTCGGGTTTTCAGTTTGCCTTCGATGGTTACAGGATGATGGATGAGGTGGCGCAAGCCTCTGTGCTGTATAATATTACGTAGTTGCTTTGTTTAAACTCCACACAATAGGGTTGCAGGAGCGGGTATTGATTTCTTAGGAACATGTAAACGTGAAAAAGAAAGAGCAGAACATACACAAATGTCAGTGTATTTCACGTTGCACGAACCGTTTTTAATCTTATCGTTTGTCATATCCGTTTTGTGTTAAAAATAGAACCTACCTCAATTGAAGTGCCTTAGAGGAACGTTAATTTGAAGTGTTCGATTTTTGTTCAAATATCCACAATTATTTTCTTTTCTGTCACAACAGGGAAGAACGTGAACAGGGTGTGTTAGGTAATAGGTTGCTGAGGGGAATGTTTGGACCTGAGGGATAGGCCGTTTATCGATTGTTTTACTCCCAGCTAAAATTTTGTGTAGTCAAAATAATGCGGACGAGTTAGAGGGGGCAAATTTAATGTGTTCCATGTCCGTGCACTATATTATACAAAAAAACTTTAAACACCAGCAAATGCACAAGGAGTTTTTTCGTCAATTATAACACACTCCTACATGTTTCGACCCTGCTGGGTTGTCTTCAGGGAGAAACTTTCCGTTGTCGGTACACTAGGTTGCACTATACAGTTAAGTGAGAATGTGCTGTTGACTGTGCACTGCGCCATGCACACTTAACTGTATATTGCAACCTAGTGTAACGACAACGGAAAGTTTCTCCCTGAAGATGACCCAGCAGGGTCGAAACATGTAGGAGTGTGTTATAATTGACGAAAAAAACTCTTTGTGCATTCGCTGGTGTTTAAAGTTTTTTTTAGAGGGGACAGGTAGCAACTGTGGGAGAAAAATAAATTTCATACAGTGTATTGGTTCTAAAAACCAAAGGATGGAGTTAGTTTGGTAGATGTTGGCGTACGTGTGATAACACTAAAATTACGCTTAAGGAAATGGGATGGTAGGTTGCGGAATGGTTTTATTTGGCTTAAGGTACGGACCGTTGGAGGCATATTGTGCAAACTGTCGAATGTCACAACATTTTGTGAATTTATTCTACAGCTGGGCCACTCGTAAACTTTTCAAGAGAGATGTTGTTCCATGAAATTTTTTGATTTATTAAATATTATTGGCTTCCAATTAACTAATATATACGTTATTCACCAATAATTAATGAGAATAGTTAACTAAATAATGTGAATATGTGTTAATTCTGTCATTAGTACTCGCATAATACTAGGTTAATAAGTCATCGGGAAGCCACTAGACGCTCAGCTGATCAATAAATTTGCTGCATTTTACGGAATCTGCGAGCCTCAACCCGAGGTTGGGGCTCCCAGATTTCACGACAATCGGCACATGAAGGGGGTAACGTCAGTCCTACGCACCAGCCGCCTTTACCTCCATGAAATATTCCTGGTACTCATTTGTTTTGGAGGCTGAGTCGACCCCAGGACCATAGCGCGGCCGGAAGGATTATGTCAATGAAAAAGTCCGGTGACACCATCTCGAATCGAACCCGCGACCTTCCGGCTTGTAGCGCAGTGTTAAAATGTAATACTTGTAGGATTTTGAGGAAATGTACTCAGGACGCATGCGGCCTAGGAAAATATTGTTACAAACTGAAGATTAAAGCAAAATATTTTTCCGAAACGTTGGTAACTACCATAAATGCGGCATCATATGGCAGGGGACTTTATAAGAATCGCTGAGACATTATCAAATTTACGAAGAAATGCTTTCTTAGCGTAGTATTCCTTTGCTACAGCGTGTATTTTTTATTATACTATTCCAACAATGATATACACAGGGATTTTATTCACACTCAGCGTCACAAGATAAACCTCGTCCACTGTCAGATTGTGAATCTTGTATTGTTTGGCTGCAAATACGTCATCACATGACGCTATGAGAGAAAATATTCAGACATACGGACTACTTTTTGTAGGAACGCTTTTTTTTTGACTGATGAATGAAACAACGAGAGTTTTTTAATTAAACACGAAAAAGTCCTGGTTTTATGCACGACATTAATACATTCGTTTTGCTATATTCGAACCAGAGTTTTAGAAATGTTTAATAACAACTAACATTTTTATAAGCTTGTATGAATCCATCTGGTATGATTCAGATTATTCCGTATTTCAAGAGACGTCGAAATTCTACAGAAGATTGCTTGTTATGGCTTCATGTAAGGGAACGGATGAACGCGTCCATTGCACAGCCATGTTTCTGTCATGTATGTAGTCATCCAATATAGCTGACATATGATAAACAGCACAATAGAAATGTCAGCGTACTATCAAGTACAAATTTGTCGCATTTCTAATGTTGAGACAGTAAATGCGACGTTTGATGTTCTCAAAGCGGTGAATATGGATAATACTGAGTTCAAGGAATGTGACGCCATGCAGTCTGGTGGAAATGTAGTAATGTGTTGTAGGAAATGTTCCCTCCTTTTTTTTCTGAAAATGGACGCAGTATTTTGCTGCGAAAAGTTGGTAAGTATCTACCAGGCTGTATGATATCATGTCCCAGAAAACAGAACCATCATATAAGACGTTTGTACAGCAGATTTCAGCTGTCCCTAATTGGCATATTCTGTGGGATTAATTGAATGACCGGCTGGCCAGCCATATTTGTTGGTTCCTGTACGGCGTGCTGTTTTCTACCGTCGCTCGGACACAAGGATCACGGGTTTGAGTATCGCGCCACATTATGTGTGTCTCTCCATGTATTTTCTGTGTTTGTGTTATCTGGTGTAGGTAGAGGCCCTACGAGTGGCCGATCCCTTATCGAGGGGATTCCAAAATATTTAAATATGATTAGTTAGAAGGGGAGTGGAGAAGATTACATAACGAGGAGCTTTATGACCTGTACTCCTCACCAAATGTTATTCGGGTGATAAAATCAAGGAGAATGACATGGCCGAGGCATGTCGCCTCTGTGGGAGACAGGAGGGGTGCTTACAGGATTTTGGCGAGGAAAACTGATAGAAAGAGACCACTTGGAAGATCTAGGCATAGATGAGAGGATAATATTAAAATAGACCTTCAAGAAGTGGGATGGGGACGCATGGACTGGATTCATCTGGCTGTGGGTGGACAGATGAAGGGCTTTTGTGTGCGTGGCAATTAACTTCCGTGTTTCATAAGATTCGGGGAGTTGGATTATTCGTGGGAATGTTAGCTTCTGTGATCCATGGAGTTACTTAACTTGTTTCTGAGAATTTAAGTTAGATGTAGCTGGCACAGAATATAGGCATTGCCCCGTTGAATCTTTTTTTTTATGAGAATGATGGGACGCTAAGTGTATCGCAGGGAAGTTTTTGATAAATTAAATTAAATTAATATCAGATCCTCAAAAACCATTCTGCACATTGTACTTCATATATATGTATCTTCTTACATACGGAACGACAAATCATGCATATGGTGTCGTATTCTGCATCACAGAAAACCAAGTAAATGGTTACATTCTTTGTGGAAGAAAGTGAGTTGGAGTGTATGGAGTATACACAAACAACACGCCCTCTCTTCTCGTAAGCTTTAATGTTCGGTTCAATTTTGTTGGCAATATCTGAATTTTTTTCTTCACGTGTGATATCGATTCTCCATTAAGCTACAAATATCTTTGCTGCTAGTAAAGCCAGTGCCTCTTCCGCCTTCCCCTGTAAGAACACATGTGATTACAGGAGGGAACAGAAGTGCAAAGAGAGCAGAGATAGCTCAGTCGGTCTGACTGCTAGGGTACTGCTGGTTCGTTTACCGACAGGGACAACAAATTTTTTCCTTCTCCAAATTTTCCAGGTTGAATCTTAGGTCCACATAGCCTCCTATTCAGTGGGTACGGTGCTGCTTTTTCTCCGGGGGTAAAGCTAACCCGAACCTGAGTCTAAGCATGTATTTCGGGTGCTGATCTTAGGAATGTGTGGGAATGTACAGCCACGCCTCCCCATGGCTTAACGGCATATACAAAGACAACTTTATCTTTACTTTATAGAGGTGGAATTATTCAGGGCAACTGCTAAAAATTATTTTCAGTCCGGGGTAGCGTAGGGCCAAACTGAAGTTTCCGCTAGAAGGATAACTTTTAGATAAGATGTTAAGAGTTTTTATGCTTTAAAGACGCCCTCTTTACATGCTGCAAGCCTTAGTACACCGGACGGCTGTGAATGCATTTAAAGGTACTGTGAATTAAAACCCCATCAGTCATGGGCAGTAGTTGGAATTTAAATCCCAGGTTCTTAGAAAGGCAAATTCATTTGATCAGAATGATTCTTGAAGAGCTAAAAATCGCACAATTTTTGTATTTATTCCCGTCTTTACAGAAAACGAATTTTCATTGCTCATTGCACTGCAATTCGAATTTGGTCCCTGTCCTGCGCCGGTAAAATATTAGGCACGTAATGACGTGCTGTTTTTTAAAGAGCCCATACAGGACGGGCGCTATTTTTCCATCTCGCTCCGGGCCCAAGGTATTGTTTCTTCAGCATGACACTTGAGTTTTTCGCGTTTGTTAACATTTAATGCTATTGGGGGTTATTACCTCGTTTAATGTGAGTATACAGACTGACTACTAACTAGCCAAACTAGGTAGCTATGACACTAGAGGACTAATTACCTTCTACTCTCAAGATAGAGTCGCCAGATTGCTCCGAAACGTGTCCGACTATGAAACACAGTGATGTGAGCCAGAATACCCTTAAGCTGGGTCTGTCGATAAGTCTTTCAATTTATGTACAGCAGGTACCGGTTTTGAATAGCCACCGGGAAATGATCTATTATGTCACGTTTTTATGTTTCTTCTCAGTTCCTACTGGCGCGTGCCCAGTTAGTATCTTGAGGTACGTCACCGAAACCTGTGTATATGTTCCCATTCTTTGCTGACTTGATTTCCTGCTAGTTCAATGTATTGAGAATATCTTCCGAATAAATCGTAAATATAGAAATAATAACCCCGAAAACCACAATACACAGGGTGTTTCTTTTATCATTTCACCAGACACAGCAGATTTGTCGCATATAAAACTTGTAGAAGCCTGGAGGTTCTGCGACAGCTTCGAGGTTGAGGTAAATGTAAAGGTAAAGCAATCCCATTACAGGCCTGGACAGGCCCTTAGGGTTCCAGGAGGTTGGGCTCCCAGATTTCTAGAAGGTGGTAGGTTGTCAGCCCTACACACCGGCCGCCTTTACCCCCCAGGAAATATTCCTGGTACTCATTTCTGTTAGAGGTTGAGCCGCCACAGTGCGGCCGGAAGGATTATGCAAATGAAAAAATCCACTGACACCATCGGGAATCGAACCCGCGACCTGCCGGTTTGTAGCGCAGTGCTTCAACCAACTGCGCCACCGCGGCCCCGTTTCGATGTTGAGACAGTGATAAAATAAACGCCCGTACACATGTATATAACATTAATCTTTTCGACTAAAATGTTCACGTATTTCTTATCTTTCTCGCGCGTGCAAGGCGTGCTAAACGAAAATATTAATTTCATGCAATAGGGATATCAAAATTATAACATTTTATTTACGTATGCCTTGTTATAAATCTGTAATTTATTACACTGTAGATCTGTTGCCCCTATTTCCCCCACTTTCCCTGTAATATGCACAGTAGAACCAGAAAGACGTCTGTGATGGCGCGGAATGTAAATGCTTTAAAGAATTCGCCAGTAAACTGCCCCTAGGCACGATAAATTCCACATTAATGTTGCTACAGCTGGCTGCCACCATAGCAGTATGTGACAATGGCATGTGGACCTTTGTAGCTTATCTTGAGTTAAGGTAGCTCAGTCAGTCTAGTGGTGGGCCGGGATAGTTCAGTCGGTATAACGACTCGCTACGGGTTGGACGGTCCGGGAATCGAATCCCGGTGGGGGCGAGATTTTCCTCACCCGTCCAGACCGGCCCTGGGGCCCACTCAGCCTCCTGTAAAATGGGTACCGGCTCTCTCCCGGGCGTAAAGCGGCCGGGACGTGGCGCTGACCGCCCACCCCATCTAATGTCGAGGTTAAAGAAGGAGTTATATATTTACTATAAGTATACTACTATAAGTATATTTACTATAATTTACTATAAGTAAGTATATATTTAGTCCGCCTCGGGGCCTTCATGGCCTGTTGTAGGGTGAAATTTACCTTCTTTACCAGTTAGTCTAGTGGCTAGGCTATAAGCTGGAAGGAAGAGGGATAAATTGCCTTCACGAACAGCACTTTTTGTCTTCATTTTAGTTTCCACGATAAGCGGGTTCTTTCCTTGCAGATAAAGTGTCCGGTACTTGCAGCACGCTTTCTGAGGCCACGACGGACATTTCTCAACTTCTTGGGAGTCTAATATCTTGTTGCAGAGACAACATTTTATTTGACATCTACAGAAGATGAACTAGTTTTGAAGTTTGTACGGTGGCATGTTGTAATCATAATTGCTACCCACCTGCTACGAGGCATCTAGTGTAAAGACTACACTCTGTTGAAAATGATCGCTCTTATGGGATGTTACGCAGTGTATATTGGTATTCAAAGACGTTTTGGGACAACTTATCGGTGCCATTTTCAAGGGTCAAGCAGTCTTATTGGACTTGTTTGCTTTTGAAAGTTAAAGGAGATGTAATTGTCACAGTAACTTAGAGACTCAGACGTCATCAAAGAAATGTTTAAGTCTTCTAACAAACACGCCAAATAAGTGGACCCACATCTCAAATTGTTTTGATAACTGTTAATGTGGAACGTATCCGTTGATGTATTTATTAAGTGTATATATTATTTGTTCGTCAGTCACTCTCAACATGCTGTGTTATACACGTGTTTATTTCGGCAAATAATTTCGGCTTTGCAAAGAGCCATCAACAGGCCATTAGCAAAAACTCTAAATATTGCTTTCTGTTACACCGACCAAGGAATGCTGCGAGGGGGGGGCGATGTTTCGAAATTAACGGCGAATTATTACTACGAATACCACATACATCAGGATGTCGTAACACTCACCTTTCAACCCCTTTCACTCCCTCCCAACAGCCCACCCTTTATAGAACGTACGCTAGTTACATCGATTTACCATTATCGCTGGCAATTGCTTTTCTGATTGCATCCCTAACAAGCCTGTACGCCGCATTGTTAAATTTTGGCGCGCATCATAATCGAATATCGATCTCTCTTATTCCGGGGATTACCAACTACTGGTTAAAAATGGCGCTACTAGCTGTATGGAATAAATTTACTGCATGTTCTGTGAGCTAAGTAGTCTAATTGTAGGTACTTGTTACTTTGTATGGGCGTCAAACGGTCTGTCTTACGTGAAGGGTAGAATATAGATTGAAGTTATCAGAGAAGAGGGCACTGAGACGAATTTTGCATTTAAAGGCGAGGACTTGTGAGACCGGAGGGACTGTTCAATATAATCCTTAGACAATGGAGTAACATGCGAAGCGTCACAGATTAATTAGGTATTCATTCATGGTTTGCATGAATGTTTGTGCTTTGTAGTAGGTGCGTAGTTTCACCAACAGAGGGTGCTGACTGGGCTGTTACTACCTGACACCTTAATTTACTGGATGATCTTATTTTGTTGCATGTTAAAGTCCTATAACTTTCATTTTCAATATGCGAAATTGTCGTTTCATTTCATTACAATTTCAGATTGAGTACTATATACATTATTTTTATATTTGGAGATACAGTCTGTGTTGTCCCTCACATATTAATTTGTGGGTTTTTGGTTTCTTGTAGATTGTTACGTACTCTTAAAATTGTATTTCATCTGAAGACGAAAGCAGTCTGCTTTTGAAACGTCATATTTTTGTAATCAGTGACGATGGGAGAAGTCCGAATACAGATCAGTGACGCTTCGCAGATTAGAGGGAGCTACATAATTAAGGATTTCACAATTTTTTACTCTTTACTGAACATTAAGGTGAGAAAATCACAGAGTGTGAGGTGTGCAGTGTTTGTGGCACTCATATAGCGGCGATGAGGAACGATTACAAAAGTTTTGTTTGAAAAATTGAAAACCGAGAACAGTTAGAAGACAGAAGCGAATGTTGCAGAAGGATTTGAAGAGAGATCTTAAAACGTAGATCGTAAGGGTGTGGTGGGCTGGAAAGTTGTGGCCCGTGATGCTGTCCAGTGCCGTCACTTTGTGGATCTTGCACGTTTCAGTTCCTTAAAGGGTGGTGATTTCCTGCATTCGCTTAAACTCTTTGGCTTTTTGATCAGTTACTTTTGAGATTTTGGTTTATCACACTGGTGGCTATTAATCAGTTTCTTCTAGAAGTTGACTCCACATAGTCTGTTACGAACTTAACGACATTTTGGGGAACTTCCTCGCTCCATTTTTTACACTGATTATGGAGGCAACACATTACTCCGAAATGTCGGTACAGTTCTCTTATACTACACGACGTCACATCCCCAAAACAGTGTCGTTAATTTGACAGTGAATTTCAATTCATCATACGTGGGCCGTATTACATGAATTTTTTCCCTTAAGATATTTAAATATGTAGTTCAACCTGGACATCAAATTCAGTGCATGTAATTTTGTTAACGTCTTTACAAGACACGTAGCCGTATTGTCCAGTGCATAAACGAGATTTACAAAGGTAATTCTGTGTTAGATGTGAAACCGTGTTGTATCGTTTATGGCAAGGTTTCAAGCATATAATCAGTGTCAAGATATGAAGCGTGATAATTAATGAGAACTTCATGTTTAGCCACGAAGAAGGAGAAATGGGGTATGTGTGTATTGGTTTATAGCAATTTTTATGAAAATGGTATAAGCTGAAACCTGGGGGTTAGGAAATGCCTTGCTCTTGGTGTACAAGACGCAATTTGCTTTGGTGTGAATCGAAAATTTAATAATTCATAACTTTCAGGTGCCGTTTTCAGACAAGTGGGAGTTGTGTTGTTGTGTTTGGGAGGGTGAGGGTGAGGGGAGGATATGGGGGGGGGGGAGCTATAGTGGTCGCAAAACAAAATGTGAATTTAGTATCGAAAAAAGAAGCACTAAAGTATAATGTATGCTAATGCAGTTTTGTCCATGTATATCCCTGTTTTCAGTTTAACGGTTTAAACAAACACAGCAGCGGCGTAAATAAATTTCAGCTGCCTAACTCGGCCGTAATGGTCGCGTTCGTTAGACAAAGAGACCTACTGCTGGTCGTGTCTCAGGATTTGGATGAGAAAGGGATTTGAAATTCTTTTATTACTGCAGCGAGGGTACGCTGTGGCACTGCGCTGTAAGCCGGAAGGTTGCGGTTTCGATTCTCGTTGTTATTGACATAATCCTTCCACCCGCACTATGGCTCTGGGTGTCGACTCAGCCTCTAACAGAAATGAGTACCAGGGGTAAAGGCGGCCGGTGTGTAGGGCTGACAGCCTTACCACCTTCATGTGCCTATTATCCTGAAATATAGCAGCCTCAACTTCCTGGAACCCTCAGGACCTGTCCAGGCCTGTCATGGGAGTGCTTTACCTTTTTATAATTTATTTGCTGTAACACTAGAGAAACGCTTAAACGCTGCAGTACGGCTGAAGTAACGCTGCGGAAAAGCTACAGTAGGGCTGAATAAAAGCTGTAGTTACATTACAGAAACCTTCAGTCGGACTCTGAGCTTGATTCCATAATCTTCACCGGTCGAAATAGAAGTGCCGTCTGTCTGCTGTACTGTGCCTGTCGCTCGCCTGGTATAGCAAGTGGTTAGGGGCGAGTCAGCTGGAATGAAAACACAGGAATGGAGCGCGAGGTATGGAGTTAGAATGCCGTCACCACTGCAATAAAAATGCACACTTCACGGTCCGTCCAAGTACTAATAAATGGATCGCTGTGGTGGTGCATGACTGGTACACTATTTATTGTCAGGCTCTTGTATCGATATTTATTATTATTATTATTATTATTATTATTATTATGTTGCCTCTTGCCACAGGCCATTTCCCCCCGGTACTTCTCCCCTTGAACCAGCAGTGATCCCCACCGCTCAGGTATCAAGTTTCAGACTGCAGTACTTTCCGTATTATGTGTGATGTTCCCAGTATAGCTGTCATCTGCAGTGAATCTATTGAATGTTTTCCCGGTATGGCTTCTAGATTTTTCCCTAAACCTCTTGTTACTGTTTCACTTGCTCCAGTTATTACCGGTACAACCATACATTTCATGTCCCACATTCGCTGTATCTCTGTACATAAACTGTTGGAATTTGATTTGTTCTCTGCTTCCTTTTGTGTGACATTTCTGTCCGCCGGTACTGCCACGTCTATCTGTGTGCATGGTTTCTCTTTCTTGTTTTATTATATCTGGCCTATTTGCTGTAACTTTATGTCTGTATATATGTCTACCCCTTTATTACATAATAACTGCATGTACCGCTTAAGTCCATAATAATCAATCAATCAATCAATCGGTATTTATTAACGTGCAAGCTTAACAGCAAAGATGCCTATTATAAAGCCAGCACGAAAAACACACAAAATACAAAAACAGCACAAATACACAAACACTAAACAAACAAACAAAGAGGCAATCAAAAGAATTAAATAGATATGTAAAATCACTGGGGCAAAAACCGCTGCACTCTGAAGAAATACAAATAAGTTAATGTAAGAAATGTGAGAAATTATATAATAATAATGTAATGTAATAATAATATAATGTAATAATAATATTATGTAATAATAATAATAATATTATTATTTTATTATCATTAACATCACCCTGTCATCTAGCAACAACCTCACGGCAAATCGCGCCCTGTTATTTTGCTATACGGTCACCCGCAGCCACCAAAGCGTCCGATGGCCAATAATTAAACAATGAATCAAATTGCTCCATCTCTCCGTATCATAAAGCCGATGTCCTGCCCACAGTAAGACCTTCCTTAAGGCAAAAGTGACATTTGCAACATGAACGTTGGCAACATATATAAATTTTTTACGTGTTATGTTGTTTTGTATTTGAGAATAGAGTTTTGTTGTTACTGAAAAAGCTTCTTGGTGCACAGTACAGAAGAATAATGCAAGCCATCTAAGCATAATGTAGACATGATTTAAGGATACTGTCAAATGGAAACCACGTCTAGACAAGGGTTTCTGTAATCATATGGGTATCTTTTAATTTCTTGGTCTGTTCATAACATAAATGTGTTGAAATAGACACCCGTAGTTTGTTCTAAAAGCTCTAAGCCAGACCTGTTAGTGAAGATCAAGGTATACTGGTGTATGGCGCCGTTAACTGGAATGGATACGTGTGCTGACGTTTCGGCAGTAGTTGGATGCAGCCCATCGCTGCCAGAAGTTTGTTCTTACGTACGCTAGTGTAGAGACTGGCATGTAACAAGGCCTTAACGTGGTTTTGTATTTCTCATTTAACCCTTTAAAGGCGAAGCGTATCTGTTTTATATATGGACTCAGTGCGTACCGCGCAGTAAACACTCTCCACTTCGGTTATAAAAACCAGTCTCTTAATGTTTTATAAGGCAAAAGTTGCTGTTTGTTCTGAGATCCGTACAAAACACATAACCGCAATGTGGGCACCACGTAGAATTTTTTAATGTTAAACCTGGTGGTACGTAAAGTTACCGCTAGGCTTTAAAAGGTTAACACAGCTCCCTGTGTCAGAGACTGTCTAGTGTCGATTGATAAACTGAAGTCAGTGTCGCCCCTTTGCACGCCAGGATGGCGTATTATCGGGGGCAGATACATGTCCCGTCATTCTCGAACTCTGCACCAGATGGGGACAACTAATAAGCTTCAATCCGCAGCCACTTTATATTCCGGTCCCCACTAAGAAGGAGGCTATAGGAGTCGCAGAGTCGGTCTGGACACTTCATATAGGCGGTTAGCTCTTGGTCTTGATGGGGATGTAGCTTGAAACTTCGAAACCTATTATAGTCACTGTACCTACTGAGCTATGCTGGTTCCATAGTGTTGAATGATGAACGAAAGGGATATAGATGGCAGAATTTTGTGGTCCGAGTTACTGGCCGCGTTTGTTAAATAAATCACAAGTAGATAAATAAAATAGAAGTACTTAAGCTTTATTTTTGTCCCCATCGAGAGTTATATTTTTGAAAGCAGTGCCGGTTCAGGGCAAAAGCTCTCTACATTGCCGTGTTCAGGGAACCTTGAACATGTCTATTCAATCACGCTTGAACGCTTACATTTATTCTAATCGATAGAAACTTGCTCGTGACTTTCAAGCCCGTCGCATTACGTCACTACCTTCAACCTCACTTCCGCTTTATTGTGTCTGATTAATAATGACTGATTTTGAAAATGATGGGCCCTGCTTCGCTTATAGAACGTGGTACTAGAATGCTGTAAACTGTAAAGTAATAAAAACTGATACTCCATGTCTGTGCACGTTGGTACAAAAGAATTTGGTTATATGAATTGTCAAAAATTAATGGAAGTTTACTCCTAAAACATTTCATTGGAGTTTTATATATTCGTGCATAAGCTGTCTGTAATGAGAATGAGGTGCACAGGGAGTGTAGAAGCCATTTAAGAGATGAATGTGCATTTAGGTTAAAAATCTGACGGGAAGAAACAACTTATAAAGTAAAGTATAGGGTAGGATGATATTAAAAAGGAATTTTGAAGACATACGACGCGAGGCTGCGTAGTCGACTCGTTAGATTATAACATGAAGGTGTTGGACCTTTGGGACCACTTAGTTAACCTCCAATTTGAATAGCATGCGGGAGAATTTGTTGCGCATGTGGGTGAACCTGTGGTTTTTCGAAAAGGTTCTGCTGCATAGAAGTATTTCTTTTTCTAAAGAAAATGGAAGCCCCTTCCAAGCCTAAAGCTTACCTGAAAAATACAGAAAATTGTAGTTCGTACATCACAAAAAACACTGCGCCTCAATTAAAACACCAGTTGTTTAATGTTGTTTAAGAAAATAACTTTTTATTGGAATCAAAAGGAAGAGAAAAATACACCCTGTGTACAAATTTAGGAGCCTTAAATTCATACAGGTTGTAGCGGTACACGGAATAAGCATTTGGTTCGCCACTTTTACCCTGATGATGTGGGCAATATTTTCTTCCGAAACATCTGTCATTGTTTCCAAATTGACACCATTTGATTCCCCCCCAAAGAAACTATATTACACCATCAACACTTTTCCCCCACGCATTCAGTGTTTTTACAATAGCTTTAAATATCCTGGCGTCTCGTGCTGTGTTGGAAGATAAATTTAAACACGAGAAGACATATTTAGCAGAGCGCTGCAAGTTGTGTGTCCCCAGTGAGAAGCAGTTGTCACCGCCTCCTGGATAATTCTGTCGTAACGTTAACACACACAAATTTGTACCTTACTTGTCTCATATTCGCAGCCAGAGAGAGCGGCTGTATTTCAGTTGGCTCGTACATTAATTTCCTGTGCCATGTTCTATTCTGCACACTTATATTAGCTACATAAGAATGAAATTGTTTTCCAACACCTGACTGCGGGTGTAACCTGCAGAGCACAGTACCAGGTTGGGGCGAGACGATTACAGAGGTTGGATACGCGAAGTAACACAGCAGTTTTAATTAAAGGAATACATGGGATTTAGGACGTTGTAAAGTGCTGCCGCGTTTTAAATTAGGTTTCATGTTAGACGCACCGGCCTTCATAATTTTTTTAGCTTAACACTTTGATTGCTAATCACAGAAATTTCAGTACTTTCAAATTGATCGAATCATATCAAAACCAGGATTGGCATGTGAAAAGCGGTTTTCAACAAGAAGAAGACTCTTTGTCAGCAAATTTAACTTAAATTTAAGGAATAAAATACCGAAATGCTACACGTGGAGCATAGCTGTTTGAGGTGCTGAAAACTGAAAGATTCGAAAAACGGATCAGAAATACCCTGAAAGTTTTGAAATGTGGTGCTGGGTTAAGGATTCAGACGATCAGTGAGGCCGATCGTGTGAAAAATGAAGAAATAACGTCAAGGAAGAAAGTAATGTGTTACGTAAAACAAAACAGGGGAAGGGTGACTGGAATGGACATATCTTGCGTAGGGACTGTCTTAAAAACACGTTATTGATGGAAAGATACAAGGGAAAATAGAAGGGACAAGAATACGAGGAAAAAGATGTAAGCAGCTACTTGACCTTGAGTAAAAGAGAAGATAATGAAATTAGAAAAGGTACTAAATTGCGTTTTCTGCAAAACTCGCTTTCGAAGAGGCTACGGAAATCTTCACAAGGCACACTACGCAATGAACGAACTTAATCGGCATATCTGCACAGTGTTACTGTTTCACTGTATAGAAGACAGTGTTTAAGGAATTCCTTTCACTTACCAATTGCAACTGCAGTATGAAATGAACAAAACTCCCTCTCTCCGTCTTGGGCATATGCTTACTGCTGTTACAACTTGCAGTAAAAATTTCACGAACGCTGCTTGTTGATGTTCGTGTGTCATACAGGGCCCATAGTTTGCCTCGATAAAGAAGGCATAAAATTCTGTGTTGGTATGTTACAGTGCCTGTTACTGTTACATTGTATGTTTCTGTGTTACATTTGACGTATTTATTTGTATTGTTTTGCGAATTACCCGTATTTATTGATTATAAATATGAACATATTTAATTTTGTGAATGGCATTTGATATGCATGGGAAACAAGACGGATATATTTACGGTCAGGAGACATTAAATAACAGCATGGTAGGTGTAGCCGATTCCAGTGGCCGCGCGGTCTAAGGCGTAGGTCTGCGGCCGAGCGCATGCTGGGATCGTGGGTTCGAATCCCACCGGGGGCATGTATGTTTGTCTCCTGTGAGTGTTGTGTGTTGTCAGGTAGAGGTCTCTGCGACTGGCCGATCCCTCGTCCAGAGGAGTCCTACCGATTGTGGTGTGTGTTTGAGTGTGATCAAGTGAAAATAAAAACCCTCTACACCTGCTGTGAACAAGTAGGTAGAAGAGGGAGGGACTACGAAACGAAACGAATGCTAGGTGTGTAAGTAGAAGGAAGGATAATATTCAATAATAATTTGAATAAACACTGGTACAGGTGTTTAAATTAAACCAACAAATGCACAAGCTGTTTTTAAGTACATATTATCACCCCTACATGTGTTTCGATAACCAGGTCACCATCTTCAGGGGTAGAGTGACCTATCTTCGACTTTGACATGAGAAGGTGTTTGAAAGTGGCACCGTCAAGTAATTTCATATAATCAGTGCTTGTGATTTTTGATGTACACCTCCTGAAGATGGTAACTTGGTTACCGAAACATATGTAGGGGTGATAATATATGCTTAAAACGAATTTGTGCATTTGTTGGCTTGATTTAACGATTGATAATATGCATGGTATACAAAATAGAAAACTGCTGTAGGTGATACATTGTCTTTTAAATAATCCGTAAAGTAAGTTAATGGCTAAGTAATGGTGCCTTAGTAGAACTACTTGCGCCACTGTTGCAGTTAGTACGTGTGTTAGCAGTCGAAGTACCGCAAAGAATGCCGATCGTCGTAATGAATATAACTAGACACAGGCCTGGCCGACATAAATTTAATTCTCTGTCATCGCATATTGGTTTAGAAATCTCTGTAGAGTACCAAACCATTTCTGAAAGCCCGTGCTACATATCAGTGCCTGATAGTGGACATTAATGTGGTAGAACTTATGCATGCTATATATACTATAAATTCTGTGTAATATAAAGAGTGTGATATTTGAGATTGTCATGGAAATAATATGAAGATACTGGACTTCAGGAATGTGACGTCGTGTGGTTTGGTAGATATGTGTGAATGTTTCGGAGGAACAGGCTGCCTCCTTTCTCAGGGTATAAAATTACTCAGCTTTCTGTATGATGGAGGCAGCACGTTGCTCCCAAAAGTGAGTATTTATGTACAAAATTACACTGCGTCAGATCTCAGAAGACCGTGATCTTAACAGACGGACTGAATGAGTTTATTGCACGATAAATGATTTCAATATGGTGCTCGTATGGATTGTATACAGTACAGTTTCCAGAATTAAACTGTAAACCCCTCTGTGATTTGGCGGCGTGTATACTGTTAGGCACGTAACAAAGTTTCGAGAATATTTTTGGATCCATCTTCAGGATAAAAATGATGACAGAGAACAAAGTGACCTACTTGATGCGCAGACTTTTCATCTGCATTTGTACCGTAGCCTGAATGGGCCTTGTCTGCGAGGTTTTTGTTCCTACCGCCATTAGTGTAAAACGTATAGGCACCAAGTACACATCTACACGGTGTCACACCGCAGAATACATTACTCTCAAAATCTGTCACCCTGTGAAACACGAATTTAAAGCCTGGCGTAAATTTAAACAACAAACGTATAATTCTGTACCACGTTGAGCGACCGAAGAAGCGCCGTGCTCATGCGGCAACTTCTCCGACAGCTCTTTGTTGCGTGTAGACTAAACGCAGTTCTGCAGGCTTTTGTATTCCAAAGTAATTCCACAGAAAATAAATCTAGATGTGCAATGCGTTCTACTGGGTTATGACTCCGTAAGTTACGTGGGTGGAAAAATTTCGGAGGAACGTGCTGCCTCCATGTTCAGGGTATGTAGAACCATATTTGTTCAAAACATCCATAAGCATTCACCAGAATACACAGTACCGTAACGCAACAACTAAATTTTGTTCACTGTGAAAAATAAATTACGGTCATATCTGCTGCCAGTAGGTGCAGAATGTTTTGTCTGCATGTTTGTTTTCTAAGAATATCAAGATTACAATTTATGGAAATATAATTTCATTTGTTGCTTTATGTGGACGCGAAACTTGTGATCCAGCATTGAGTAAAGTACATAATTAGAGGTCATTTCGAGAATAAAGGGCTGAGGAGGATATTTGAGCCTAAGGGGGAGGAATTTTGAGGAGGAGAAAATTTTGCGTAACGGGGGCTTCGTGATTTGTATGCCACAGAAAGTATTTTTCCGGTTTTGGAATTAAGGAGGATAGAATGGATGGGGATTGTGGCACATGTTTGAACAGAAATGCATCTCCAAATTTAATAGGACCCTATGTATCCTACATAGGTAAAACAGAACAGTCACAGAAGATGAGACGGGTGCTGCATGTGGAACGCACGGGGGTGGAGAAAAGTACCTACAGGTTTGATAAGGAAAAATGAAGGAAAATACGACTTGGAAAGGCTGTGTCTAGGTGGCAGAATAATATTAAATAAACCTTAAAGAACCTGGGTGGGAGGGCGTGAACAGAATTGTTGTGTCTCAAGGTAGGGACAGGTGCCGGCCTGTTGTGAATGCGTTAATGGAACGTCCTGTTCCGTAAATGTGGCGAATTTCCTTACCAGCTGAGGAACTGATAAGGGCTCTGATCTGTAGATTTATTTATTTATTTAATTAATTGTTTATTTTCATATTAAGTCGGTCGCCTTTATTTTCCTTCTTACTTTGTACGAATTACAAATGTCACAGTCGGAAAAGTATTTTAATTAGTCATGATGCCCGTTGTTCTCACGTACTGCTGTCCCTCATTAGGGTGTTCACAAAATCCTGACATTGTTCCCGCCGCTGAGACAGCTGTAGCCCATTCATCCATTAACATCAAGTTTCTACATCATGTGGGACTCTTAGCGTGAATGCTGGAGTAATATTATAATGGGTCTTACACAAACATTGTATTGAAATGCTAATTGGATTGTGGAGAATTGGTGTAGTACTCAGTGGCGGGTATGATGCACCCTTTAGTGCACCATATTGTTCTTTGCAAGGAGTTCGTTAAACATTTCAAGCACGGTGGTTAGTTTATATACCACACGCGCTTTAGCATTTTATACACTTAGTATATTTTTATGTTTTAGTATGATTGTTACAGTAAAGAACAGTTATTTTCGTAAACGACAGTAACGGGTTTGTATTTATAATGAAGAGGAATTGTGTTCTCTGTGAGGCAGCAACTGCACGTGTATATGAAGTTCAGACGAAAGTCATTCTCCACATGTTTCACAATACACATGCCAAGAGCAGTACCATCACCATATGTATATTAACACGTTTATAGCGTCATAACAGACGACATGGCATGCAATCTTGTGTTCATGTGGCTATCCAGCCAGGTGTATTTTAGTCACTTGGCGAATGTACGTGACAATTTCGACAGTAGACATGACAAGTATCAAAACATTGTAAGCTGACGTTCACTTACATCGAAAATATTGAAACTGCCTTTCTGGAAGCGAGAGTAGCTGTGAACACTGTGCCTTTCACAGCAGTGATTTCTTAAGGTTAAGGTCTCCTGTGATGTTACGGCTTGTGGGTTTTAAACTTGTAGTAGCGTTTGTGGAAAAATCTGCAGCTTCCTTCTTCAGGGCTGAAGATTAATGTAGCATTTCTCTTCAAATTGGTGATACCTTGCTGCCAAATTTCATGGTGCTATATGCTAGATTTTAGTGTCGGAGAGTTTGCCTATATTTTACCTTATTACTCACATTGAGAAATTTTAAAAACTCGCGGAATATATTTCAGGTTTTTCTCTCGAGGATCTAAATTCTGGTTACTTGAGTACATTCAGATGTCTGTGGTTTGTAGTTATCCGTAAATAAGATGCCATAAAAGGTGTTAATTTTGTCTTATGGATTTAAGAAACGTACACATAATGAAAAATTTCTTTCATTTTTACCCAAGTATTTTCAACTATTTCGATATGTGTAATACTTCAGAAAAGTGTAATGGAGGAAAGGTGTGCACAGTCAGACCCCGATATAGCGCCACTCTCTATTAGCCGCAGTTTGTGGCGCAATTTCGAAGATGGCTGCAAATCTAAACAGCCCACAGCAGGGGAAGCACTGCCACAGACGTTCATGGGAGCTAAGTGAGAGTGGAGCTGTACAGGAGCCCGAATTTCATTCTCTACAGTGTCCGTCCTGTACTCTCTAGCTTCATTTAAACATTCAAGGAGTTACGCGATGCTTAACGTTGGGACTCGCTAAGAATATCGTGTAAAGTACCCATATTTTTGTAAGATTTAAACAAACTTGGCGTAGGTGGAAAAATTCAGTCATGTTTCCAGTTTATCAGATTTAACCTTTTCAAGCCTAGCGGTAACTTTACCTACCACCAGGTTTAACATTAAAAAATTCTATGTGGTGCCCACATTGCGTTTATGTGTTTTGTACTGATCTCAGAACAAACAGCAACTTTTGCCTTATAAAACATTAAGGACTGGTTTGTATAACCGAAGTGGAGAGTGTTTACAGCGCGGTACGCACTGAGTCCTTATATAAAACAGACACGCTTCGTCTTTAAAGGGTTAATGATAATCCGTTAAGCCGGTCTGGAATTTCTTCATGCCAGCAGAGAGACAGTTGGCAAAGACAGTTTATTTCAATCGCTACTCTGGCTAGCCCCGAACACTCCTGAAATTTCTGTTCCATGTTTTCATTAATACATTTTAAACTGCATTACGGCCAGTATATCTGACTAATTCAGCAGTTACATCACTGGTAACTAATGAACTCTATCGGTAATTACCAGTATTGGAAAACTGACAGATATTACAGTAACAAGTTTTATTGCATTTTCATTGAAATTATATCGAAATCATATTTCATTTTTATATGGAAATGTAAACTTATTTGAGATACGTAGCATTAAATTTGAAACAGCAGTGTAAAAAGTAAATGAAATAGTGCATTACGTGTTTTAGTTTTTAAATATGTCAGAATTCATTAGCCAAATTCCCGCAGCTGTGCGTGTTTTCTGAAATTTGGCAGCCGCTGAGTGCGTGCATGCGTCATTGTGCGTGTGAGTGTGTGCGTTGATGGAAGTATTTTACTTTGTATTTACTCAGCATTACGTCTACACGCAGCATTTTAAGGAGGCATTTTGTGCAGTAACTTTGATTTATCTGTGTTAATCCCTGTAGGCACAAATTAATTCGAGTAAAATTCCTTATATAATTTAAAATCTGTAAGAATCATAACTTTTCGTGCCTTCAGAAAGAAGAGCTGTAAACAGTAACGTCTTATTACAATTGCGTAAGTTTGTGACGGTGGTATACCACATCTATACCAATTATCTTTATGTATTAGCAGCAAGCCTCAAGACTCGAGTCGATCGTGTCCCCAAAACGCTGCTTTATTTTAATTTTATGAATTGCGATACATCAGACAATGGGAGAAGCCCGCGAAGTTAGTGACTTTATACACGAACCACGTAGCTTCGCCATGTTTCTGTCTGGCTGTCTGTGAGAAACTTGAAAACACGTTGAATGGAATTATATGAAATTTGGTATTGGAGTTATTTTTTAAAATGGGTTGACACATTATATTTTTCATTAATCCGGAGCAAAAAGTACATGAACCTTTGCATGAGGACATCACGTGCGTTTCTGCTCGGGTCTAGAGCGTAACTTACAATGTATTAACCCTTTAAAGACGAAGCCCATCTCTTTTATATAAGGACTCAGTGCGTACCGCGCTGTAAACACTCTCCACTTCGGTTATAAAAACCAATCTCTTAATGTTTTATAAGGCAAAGTTGCTGTTTGTTCTGAGATCCATACAAAACGCAAGGTGGGCACCACGTAGAATTTTTTAATGTTAAACCTGGTGGTACGTAAAGTTACCGCTAGGCTTTAAAAGGTTAATCAAAGCAAAAAATGTTTGTCATAATTGTTGCTTTTTTTAAACTAATCTTTGTGACGGCACCAAAATTAACAAAACACAGGCGCGGTCTTAATATGCACGATTACCTAATGAATTTATAATCGTGTAGCTACTGTGTAGCTACATAGTAGCTAGTATTCATTTTGTAACTACACACGAAGTATTAAATTTCTTATAATACTTTTTCCTTCCCACCAAATATTTTATTAGGAATTATTCTGGTGTTTTCTTCAGCACTCAGTAGTCCTTTATATCGTTTTTGCTTGCACCCACGAAGGCTATATCGAACTGCCATAACAATAGCGATAACAATGCGCATGACGTTTCCCAAATCCAGCTCCATCATTACGACCGCATGAGCAGGAAGTAATGCCACTTCATTCTGTGACCGGATGTTGAGGTTGGATTCCATCGTGTTCACCTCACGGATAATCGGAACACCTAATGAACGATTTAGTTCCTCAAGGCGATGGCTGTAAATGGTACTTTCTTTTGGGATGTGACGCCGTGTATATCAGCTCCCTGACAATGGAATTAAAGCGTTTCCTCTGGATGTTTGTAACCATTTACCGACTTATAGAACAGTGCGCCTTTGTCTAAATAATTTGGACAGAGGAGCTTCTGAAAACGTGGCCAAGCCTGGGTGAGGAAATGGCACTCAGAGAGCTACTCGCTGGTAACAAGGTCACGGAACTGAGACATTTGGTTACGCTTGCATGTAGGATCAAATATAAATGGGAAAACCAGCAGAAGAAAACGGAACTGAGGTTGGAAGGAGAATAACTAGTTTGTATATAGGATCAAAAAGCTATTAAATGAGAGAGAGAGAGAGGGAGAGGAGAAAAAACTTAGACGTAGAAATCAATACCCAGAG
The DNA here is from genome assembly GCA_013340265.1 of Coptotermes formosanus. Classification (NCBI taxonomy): domain Eukaryota; kingdom Metazoa; phylum Arthropoda; class Insecta; order Blattodea; family Rhinotermitidae; genus Coptotermes; species Coptotermes formosanus. The sequence goes on from BLKM01000519.1 coordinate 433,971, forward strand.
CGAGAGATGGAAAATGAAATAAATGGGGGTAAATAATATGGAACGTGAGATTAACCTCTCATTAATAATGTAGAACTGAGGATTAATATAATGGACGTACGCTGCAGAAGACTAGGTGTTAACTGGCACATCACTGTTCGTTATTGTGACTCACTAAATAAATTATTATTATTATTATCATCATCATTATCATCTACATTATGCCTTTGTGTCCCAGAATAGGTGTGATTTTACGTAACAACGTACAGAAGCTAAGAATGTACGGGGAGTATTCATGTAGCCCGACTCATTATTAATCTCGGCGCTGGGTGGAGGTGAGTGGTCATCTTCTCGCCCCGGTCACTTAACCGGGGAAAGGAAGGATGGTATCCACTGAATAGGAGGCTGGGTGGGCCCCACTGCAGTTGTGGACGGTTTTTCGAAAAAGGTCAAGTTTCTTGCCCATTAATATCAGTAAGGATATTTTATAAGTCATCCACGTCTTGTATCGATGTTAAGAATGCGTGGAGATTCAGCTCCACCCTTCCATACGGTTTCCTGACGTGATGACTAATTAAGCACAGGGACAGTTGTTACCTTTATATTGCTTATGCTCGTAAGTGTTTGTAAGAGCTTTAAACAGCGTGTCAGTAGGTTTGGCAGTGGAGGGCTGAGCCACTTTTAGGCGCGTTTGCAAGATTGCGAAAAGCGACTCTTAGCTTTGTCGTGTCTCCCACCTCTCAGGCTGTCCATCCGCAAAGAAGAATGCCGCTCTCACTGAACGGCTTTTCATGGACGGCTTTTCATGGACGGCTTTTCATGGACGGCTTTTCATGGACGGCTTTTCATGGACGGCTTTTCATGGACGGCTTTTCATGGACGGCTTTTCATGGATGGCTTTTCATGGACAGGTTTTCATGAACTTTGATATTTGGGTATTTTTCGAACACCAGTAGAGACAATTCATATTTTATTAAAACCTGACAAGAACAACGGGTACTTTGCATGAAGACCTGTGTACATTTATAATATCTCGCTCAGTTCTTCTTAGAATGACAAATTTTACAGGCAAATAGAGAAACTCACAACACGCCTTTTATGTTCAGCAACTGTTTCCCTAAAATCGTGCCTTTTGTGAAATAATGTGGAAAAATGTACCTACTGTTAGAGACCAACTCATGCACAAATTAACACTAAAACATTCATAAAAGCACCGCTACATGCTTCGAAATCACTTAGTGTTCATCTTCAGGGGGTCATGCATTCACTGATTACACACAAAAAATGGAAAAATATGGTACAGCCAGACAGGCCACAGATGACAATATAATACGACGCATGCGCTTTGCATGCTGATAACTAAGGCTACACACACACACACACACACACACACACACACACACACACTCAGGATACGTAACACTTATTACTTTTCCATGGCAACAATGGTCAAGAGAACGGGTCTCAGTGTTGCCTTTATAGGTATATTCCGTATTTTATTCAATGCTGGAACTTTGGTGCAAGCTGTAAAGCTTCCGCTTTGTAATGTGGCCGTACTCGATACAATTGTTCACACTCTGTCTAACCAGTAGGTTTCAGAAAATGCCTGTGACAACGCAAGACTCTGTCATGTATAAGAGTCATTATTCCCCGGTTCGGAAGACGGACGGACTGGAGAGTAATATCAACATTTTACAGTGTGATGCGCTAAAGGACCAGAAAACAAAATTTATTTTCGGTTCTAAACTATGTCAGGTGTTATTAAAAGTGTCGTATGGTATTAGCGATTGGACATCACTGAAATGCAATTGAAGGGACAATTAATATTAATGTGGGCCATAAAGGAATGTCGTTGCTAGAAGTGACAATTATTGTGTAGAATAAACATCCGCGTTTTAATGGTCCCTGTAGATCATGTTTCAGAGCAAACGGCTTAAAGCTTTTGTTAAAAAATAAAATAAATTTATTGTGATAGTGTTATTGCGTCCTGTAGAAAAGGTTGTGTTCCAGAAACAACATTTTTACTGCCACAGTGGCACGCGTAATTCAGTCCGGTGACTCAACAAACTGATGAATCCGGCGTGACGAAATTAACCCTTTAAAGACGAAATGTAATGTGTTTTATATAAGGACTCAGCTCGTACCGCGCTGTAAACACTCTCCACCTCGGTTATAAAAACCAGTCACTTAATGTTTTATAAGGCAAACGTTGCTGTTTGTTCTGAGATCCATAGAAAACACATAAACTTGATGTCAGTACAATGTAGACCCTTTGAATGTTAAACCAGGTGCTACGTATAGTTACCGCTAGGCTTTAGAAGGTTGAACTGCCTTGTTTCTGGATGTGAAAATGTTTCATTTGAACTATGCTAAGTTTCGGGCGTGACTGCGAATTGTTGACGCTTATTCTCGCCGAGATGGGACAATCAGTTTCATATATTGTGACATATTCCGCTTCAACTTCATCGTCCCTCTACCGACGTCACCTTCTGGGCACCGCTTTCTTACGGTTTGTCAGAACCGTGCCCAGGCCACCTATGTTGTGACTTCTTCTTCAAACAATTAAACAGTTTAAATTTGACGCTATCCATCCTGTTTTGTGTATAGACTTACCTAAGTAACCAGGGCTGTGGAGTTGGATTCGGAATCGGAGTGGGAAGGAATTTTTGGTGGAGTCGGAGTCAGATTCGGTAAAATGTACCGACTCCGACTCCGACATCGATATAAAATCTTAAATAAATACTAGCTACAGTAACCATTAGACTCGTTCTTAAGTATAGGTTATAAGTCTTAAAAGTAGCCCGATGATTCACGTGGTGGTGATGAAATGTCTTATGGTACCATTTTCCATACCAGTAGGTTTACCATTATTAATACGTATTGAGCTTTTATGTAGGAGTCGGAGTCGGAGGTTTTGTGTACCGACTCCACAGCGCTGTAAATAACACTACGTATTGCGTTTGACACAGCCTGTATTTATCATTACTTTTTTCCAAAATTTTGCATTTTTACTCTGAATTTTAGGTTTTTTGTATAAACAAACACCTGATGATGATCGGCTTGATCGAAACATGTAGTTTTCAAAAAAAATAATAATAAATACAGGGTGTTTCAGACGGAAAACGTAGTGTTAATTATGTAAACAGTTTAAATCCTAAAATGTAATTGGCCTCTGAAAGTCGTGACGGGTAAGGTAGGCCTATATATGAACTAAAGAATCGCCTGAAAGCTTTTGTCACAAGAGTGTGCGTAAGGTTACGAAAATCGCCAGAGAATAAAGATAACAGGCGTGTAGTGGTCTGACGTGGATTGGTAAATAACTCATATACCGTGTTACTTAATTCATAGAGTACGGTAAATAAGGCCCAGATTTTTGTATTATCCATATTCCTTGAGGTAACTAACTAACTAACTAACTAACTAACTAAGTGACTGACTGACAGACTGACTGACTCCATGGATCAGAGGCCTTCTTGAGAAGCTAACAGTTTCTCAGCTAGTCAAGAAATTCCCCGCATTTTATGGAACCCGGAGGTTCATTACCGCATTCACAAGAGCCTGCCACCTGTCCCTATCCTGAGCGAGCTCAATCCAGTCCATGCCCCATCCCACTTTTTGAAGATCCATTTTAATATTATCCTCTCATCTACGCCTGCGTCCCCCAAGTGGTCACCTTCCCTCAGGTCTCCCCACCAAAATCCTGTATGCACCTCTTTTCCCCCGTACGTGCTACATTTCCTTGCGGTAACATGATTTAAAAATATTTATTCCAAGAACTGCAAAATAGTGCTCACCCATCCATGGGGATGCATAAACCACAGCAGACACAGGGGCAAATCTCTGAAAACTAATGTAATACTCAAAGAAAAGTGTTTCTTCGCAATAAAATTGGAAATCTTATGATGCAGTTACGTGTAACTTGCACTATACATTTTAATCATTTTTATACAATTTTATCACATCTTTTTTAACTCTACAATTGCACCTCTCTGACACAATTAGCTAATGTTGTGCGTTTATTTTTCTTTGTCAGATATCTGCCGAATGATGGCCGAAGTAAGCCGAAACATACAGGAGGCTTGCTGTGTGAGTGTATACATTTGTGTATCGAACTGCTGTGCAGTTGTTGGACTGTGCATTGCAAAAAGAGGCTCAGACTCTTTGCATTTGGTTGTCACGAAATTATGTTGTAATGCTGAAAGGTGTCAGGTTCAGAATAAGAATGTTGTGAAGTTAGCTGCCTCGTGCGATGCGACACCTTCTATTCTGGTTTTATTTACCGACTTTTCAGAGCAGCTTGCCGTCTCTATCACAACCACCAATACTGCTCCTCTTGCTGAAACATCAGAAACCGTTCTAGACGTTCCCATAGTACTTATTTAAATGTAGGGCACACTGGAGACTGTATATACTACGTGCATCAACATAAGAACTTTGAATTTTGACCGCACATTATACAGGGTGTTTCTTTTAACCCGGGATTGAACACTGCAGAATGGGGGGAGTCATCCGTCGCCGCGCAGTGAGTACCGGATGCTCTTTTCCGAATGGTCAAGCAGCAAGGACTACAGCTGAAAACTCACATTCATATGGTGTGGAAGTTAAACAAAATTATTTGATTTATACGCCTTTCTTTCTTGTATTCTCACTGCCTGGTGCTTACGTAAGCAGAGGGACTTCACACTTTTCTAATCACTTTATTACCCAGCTCCTCTCGTAACATTCCTAACTTGTCTCCAGAAACACTCTCTGAGTACTACCGTATCACCATCTGGTGTCTCACTTTTTGTGGAGAAATACAATTGAAAGCAAGTCTTTGTACATTTCTACGATAGACTCTTAACACAATAGGTTTCTTCTTCTTTTGTATATTGAGTTGTTTGTTTTCTCTCGAATGTAACCCACTTCTTATTCCCTTTATTTCAGTGCTGACACAAAAGTAATTAAACCTCTTCCATTTCGTTCTTATACAGAAACAAATGAAGCTAGGATCTTGAAATGTATTCGGATCCTGCAGAAGTTCCTATGCTGAAAGATCTGAGCGCTGCTGTGAAGACACTAAGTAAATTCACGGACGTAGTTTTCAGAGAAATAATAATTAAATGTAGCTGACACAGTACGATGCAATTTTGTCATCTATCTTGCGGAAAACTTGAAAGGTTTGTAATCCCTGTCTGCTTTTCTTAGCTTTTATTGGCGCAGAGTCAAATAGAAGCGTAACGAGGAGGTTATATTGGCCTTTCGCTTAAATTTTGACGTGATTCATCCCATTGTGTGTTAGTTTAAGGTATAATATAAAGTAATAATATTAGGATAACACAACACTATTCAATAGATTTATCATATATTACTCATTACTCATACACTGCGTGTTTCGGTCTTATGTAGACCATCTTCAGGTGTATTATATAATGAACTAATGTAAGGGGTAAATTGCATATGTACGTTTTTATATTCATAGTCCCAGTTGGCGTGTGTCAATTAACCCGTTAAAGACGAAGCGTATCTGTTTTATATAAGGGCTCAGTGCGTACCGCGCTGTAAACACTCTCCACTTCGGTTATAAAAACCGGTCTCTTAATGTTTTATAAGGCAAAAGTTGCTGTTTGTTCTGAGATCCGTACAAAACACATAAACGCAATGTGGGCACCACGTAGAATATTTTAATGTTAAACCTGGTGGTATGTAAAGTTACCGCTAGGCTTTAAAAGGTTAAGTAGAAGATGATAGGAGTTTATACAACAAAGAACATCCTCCATCAAATAACTTTTAACCAACATAACTTTTATCAATTCTAATTATTACAATTGTTATATAAATCCAGTTCTCACAGACCACAACAATGTATTAACCGATTGTTAAAGAGAAGGCCTTCTTCTTATATATGTAGAGATTTTTTACGACAAGTTTCTGAGTGGGGCCTGAAGTTGGTCAAGTGTGACCGCAACTAGTCGCTCTTATCTTTCAATAAAGAACGTAAATATAACGTTGGCTGTCGACGTTTGTTTTTATTCATATTTAATGCATATGTGCTTATGAGATCTCGACAAGTGTCAAGCCTCATATTTTGTACTTGTAAGTAACTTTTAATATTTTAAAATGTTTTCTTTCAAAATTTGTGTAGTTTTTATCCTAATGTAACCTGATGTGCTTGAAGTAATGTTACCTGTGTACCAACTGAGTCTAGTTGACACTTGTCGAGATCTCGTAAGTACATATGAAATTTAGCCCTTACATTAGTTCATTATATAATACACCTGAAGATAGTCTACTTAAAGACCGAAACATGTAGTGTATATTTAATGCGTAATACATGATGAATCTATTGAACTGTGTTGCGTTATCCTGACATTGTTAATTTGTATTATACCTCACGGTTAAAGTTTCTTTTCCGAAACTGCGTGATCGATTTTGATGAAATTTGATTTGCGTGGTGTATATTAAGAATTGTCTGCGATACTAAGATGGCCTGTATCGTACACTGTATCGATATAAAGTTCCTTGGAGTTTTCCACCATATTACAGTTCTCTCTCCAAACCGTCTAAGACAGGTTATGGTAGCAGCTCAGCCCGTTCTGGACTGAGTACTTAAATTTCTCCTACTGGAGGAGGTAAAATGACCGGGGCCTTGAAATGACCAATCACTTCGATTCGGGTGAAGAATGAATGGAAACATTACTCCACTCCACCGTATTTGTTTATGGCATGCACAGGGACTGCTCTGTCTTTACCTTTACTTGTACAGTCGAGAAATGTAGTTGGCTTAGGAATTACACCATTCCGAATTTTTTGTTTGATACCAGCAAAACAGCTTTAATTTTACACAACATTTCTTTTCAAATATTATTTATTTATTTATTTGAAATATATTACCACCTGGAAATCGCTCAACGATTTCTTTTCAGAACGTATGACGTCAGATTCGTATGTTCGTACATCATGTTGAATTCTTCAGATGCCTTTTCTGCCAGTTTTCTCCGGTTTAGCTTATTTTGCAGAATTATGACTAGTCTCAGTGTCTTCCATCGTGCGTTCCAACTGAGTAATGTGATTTATTTCTATATCCTTTCTAATAAGATATATTTTTCCATTTGCATAAAATGCCCGAAAACTTACAATTTTCCCCATTACACACTTTATTATGCAAATTCTACTTATTTCGACATTTCGTATTAGCCTTTGTAATGAGCGTGACATATTACTGAAGGTTTGTAGAAAACTGAGCGGTCAAATAAAGGCGGGATTGCTTTTGTCATCAGCTGTGTATTAATTCCCTTAAGTTGACTCTTCAGTGGCCTGCATAATCGAACATGACGTGTCACTCCCGTCTTTCCGCGCACATCCCCTGTCACTTCTGTCGCAGCAAGCACGACAAGTACAGCAGGGAGCGACATGGCAGCACTGTGCCTGCAGAACCTTTAAATGCATTTGAAGTTGCTCTTTATAATTAAACGTCCGTTCAAATTACGACAGGGAATATTTACAATTGCCATTTCTAGCTGTGATTTTCGTACGTGTAAACCTTCAGCTGGTCCTCCGTTTACATTGTGGTCCCTTACGGATGTTCAAAATCACAATGTGTTCGCTGCAGTATTCATTTTTGTGACGAGGTCCCGTGCTGTAATACCGACTGACACGTAAAACCTGTGCTATGTTTATTGCTACCACTCTGTTCTCTGATGCTGAATATTAACAAGTATGACAACCACGTAATTAAGAATGGAAATTATTGAAATATTTAAATGCTCTTAATTCAGCATCACGACATAAAGGGATATAGTGAAGTGGAGGTATGGTTCCACACATTCTGAATCTCAGTATTAGATGAAGGTGAGTGATTATTTTATAAAAGTTTACAACAAAATGTGCTATACGTTTAATGACTTTTAAAAGGTTTGAACTTATAGTGCATTTTGTTGGAAATTTTTAGACAGTTACTTAATGTGAAATGCAAGATATAAATAAAAGTATGATATTTGTGAGTTATCGTGTTTACTCTCCGGCCATTTTAATATCGTGGAACGTTTGCCTTTAAGGTAGGGCTTATTTTCCGGGTCGATTGAATATCCGATCTAAATGAAAATTCGGACGGCCGGAAGGTTCTTAACAAAATTACCCTGTATCAGATTTTGAAAATATATGTTAAGCGGTTGTCGGTTTGTTACATCCGTACGAAGAGCGAACGGACGGATAGAGCGAATTTAACCCTTTAAAGACGAAGCGTATCTGTTTTATATAAGGACTCAGGGCGTACCGCGCTGTAAACACTCTCCACTTCAGTTATAAAAACCAATCTGTTAATATTTTATAAGACAAAAGTTGCTGTTTGTTCTGAGATCGGTACAAAACACATAAACGCAATGTGGGCACCACGTAGAATTTTTTAATGTTAAACCTGGTGGTATGTAAAGTTACCGCTAGGCTTTAAAAGGTTGATACGGACATCGCGTGAAGTAGGTGTCATCTACAATAGAGGGTCGTTGTCAGGGCCGGAGCCACATCCTCATCAAATTAACTTCAGCCCTGAAGATGGGGACGGTTTCTTCTTCGAAGCGTTATTATCCGGTACCGCACCACACCGCGTCATAAGCCACAATATAACCAATCACAGTCACGAAAACCTAAGCACTTGAATAATTATTTCTCTCTTTCTTCCTCTTTTGTTTCCCTGTGTTTACCGTACGAAGATGCGTACAGCGTGACACACACGCATGCTGCGTGCAACTGAAGTGTTCTTCGAGTATACCAGTATCAGTAATTGAAGTCCAATGTTAATTGTGTACCGCCTTCAACTTAGCTTGAAGGCAGCATAAAACTTGGTTTCCCACAGGCAACAGGCTTTCAGATAAACCGGAGTTCCCCAGTACGACGTAGACTCTCTCTCACACAGTTAAAAAGACGTGCTCTGCTCAGAGTAAACAGTTGACTGACGCCATCCGAACATTTCTGTAAAGTCCTCTACTAAAGCTGTTCCCTCAAGGTCTGTAGGTAAAACTTAATATTATACAGGGACTGTTTGACCCTTGTAAATGGGACCGCAGGGTTGTCCCGAAACGTCGGTAATTAACTAGTATTCCACGCTGCGTAACATCCCAGAAGAGCGAAGATCTCAACAGTTGCACTAATTAACATGTATATAAGATTAATACTTCGACCTGTTTCGGCCACAGATATCAACCATCTTCAGGGAGAACCATTACAATTCGTTGAAATATACCGTCGTCAGTACTACTTGCCGTTTATTACTGACGAAGGCGTACTTCAACACCATTTACTTCCTGGGTGTATTGGTACTTCCTGAAGATGGCTAATATCAATAGCCGAAGCATGTTGGAGTAACAACAGTATATATATCAACTGGTGCAGTTAGTTGCTGGTAAGTATAACAGGCTGTAGCTCACTGTATGAGGTTGTAGTGTTAGCTACATGAAGTCGTTTTTAATTGAGAGATTTAGGTCTTCACAGCGGTGCTGTAGAGGACTCAATTCTTTTGCGATGTGACACTGATGACGTTTGGTGAGTGGTTTCCGACGTTTTGGAGGATTTTCTTCCCTTAATCTTCAAAAGGTTAGGAATTCGTGAACCTATATGTCCAGTGCTTCACGTACCGTCATGCTGTGGTGTTTACTTACTTTCAGTAGAATTATAACATTATTAACGTTACGCTGTATAGTGAATGAGTGCATTAATTACGAATTTCTTTCTTTTCAGGTATGGATATGCTTATGATCTCGTTATAGCTTGTTTCCTTACCGGCATATGGAATAATCAGTGAGTACAAATTAAGGTTTGTAGCTTGTCGTGGTGCTTCAGAAATGCGGATTTTAGGTTGTGATTTTTTTTTCTCTGAACTTTCTAAGTGGAACCAAAAGTTTGGTTATATTTGGGGCCTCGATTTGGATATTAACCCTTTAAAGGCGAAACGCATTCTGTCTGATATAAAGACTCAGGGCGTACCGCGCAGTAAACACTCTCTACCTCAGTTTAAAAAATCAAGTATTTGATGACGTGTCAGGTAAAAGTTGCAGATTTTTCCCACATAAATACAAAACACATAAACGCAATGTGAGCACCATGGAGAACTGATTGAAGTTAAACCTGGTAACACGTAAAGTTACCGCTAGGCTTTAAAAGGCTAAATGATATTTAAGTACTGTCAGGTATGGAAGGAGGGTCTTTTGACAGAAAATTGGTCTTTATTACAGTCATTTTCAGTATTCTACAGATGTGAAGTTTTTTTCTCTAAAACGTACCGTCACAGTTTAAAAAATATACAGAACTCCTCCTCGGTAAGAAAGTATCGTGCTGCTGCAAGAGACACTGAACTCGAATGGCATTAAATATAATGCTGGTTACATTCCACTGAAGCTTCCTGTGGTTTGCCTTGACCCCTTCCACCAAATCTGCGTATGATGTGTCGAGTTTGGCGTTGCCAGCTTATTTATTACGTTAGTCTTTTATAAGACATGACGCCGTGCGAACTGATAGAATTTAACCGCAATTTGGTAGAGCCTTACTGCCTCAATATTCAGGGTAGACGTCTCTAATTCCCGAAAGATGTTGGCAGTACATTTATCCGAAACGTCGATAGAATTTCTACCAGGCCACAGTGTATGACGGTGAACGCAGTATTCTTCATTAATAAACTCCTCTTGCAATTATATGTAACATTAAACGTTAGAAATTCCTTTAAATCGACAGTCATATAAGCCGATCCTAATGGCCGCGCAGACTAAGGCGTGGGTCTGTGGCCGTTCGCTTGCTGGGATTGCGGGTTCGAATCCCGCCGGAGGCATAGATGGTCTGTCTGTTGTGAATGTTGTGTGTTGTCAGGTAGAGGTCTCTGCGACGCGCTGCTCACTCGTCCAGAGGGGTCCTACCGACTGTGGTGTGTGTCTGAGTGTGATGGATAAGCCCCGTGACCCACTAAGGGCTGTTGCGCCATTGGAGAAAAACAGTCATGTAAGCTGATATTGATAACCGCTTCGTTCGACTCGAATGTGACGTGAACAGAAATTCGTAATAGTCATTTTTATTAATAACGTTTGTTTCCATCATTCCTGCGTAATTTGTAATTGAAGATAATGGTTTTAAAGGTTTATGGTGACTACAGATGTTGTTAGGTTGGAACCCTGTCTACGTGTCTTGCAGTCACGTGTTCCAACACACGTACTCTTGTGACAGTAACCATCTGTTTGCTAAGAAAAGTGAATCTTGTTTCCATCTTGTCAGACTTGGAGTTTGTCTGCCACAATGTGTCTGAATCCAGATCCATTCGCGTTTCTCTAAAACAGAAAACTTTCAGAATTGTAGGCTCAGAAAACTTGGCAAGGCCTCGGAAATCAATACCGTGTTCTGAAGACAATGTAAATGCATGAATTTTGTATAAAGCATCTGCTTGTAACTTCTGCTTTTAATCCGGTGCCATACCCGGAACTTGTATCGACGGCTGCGTGCAGACTTGAGTTAATACTTTGCTTGATGTAAATAATGTAAGCAGAAGGCATAAAGGTTTGTAATATGTGAAGACAGTCTGTAACTAAGTGCCTTCTGGGAAGAAATGTGATATAATATTCGAGATAAAAAATAGTCACATTAAACCTTATAATAATAAGTGGTTTATATTTTTGCATATAAATCCAACATGCTTCAAAAGATGTAATACACATTAAAGGCTACCTTAAAAATACACAATAATATATTGATACATTATCACTACCAAGGGAGTAAGACATCTTGTACACCCTTCATTCACATTCAGCCCCTGTATTGAAGTAGAACCGGAATGGCGTCGACAGGATAGTGACAGGCTACCGGCTGGACAGTCACGGGTTTGAATCCCGGTAGAGAAAAAAATGTTTCTTTTCTGGAAAGCGCCCAACCCAGTCCTGGACCGCACTCAGCCCCCTATTTGATGGGTACCGGGGGCTGCCCTGTGGTCAAGCGCACTCAGCCCCCTATTTGATGAGTACCGGGGGCTGCCCTGTGGTCAAGCGCACTCAGCCCCATATTTGATGGGTACCGGGGGCTGCCCTGTGGTCAAGCGACCGGGGCGAGACTCTAAACAATTAGGTCCGTCTAGTTGGGCGATTAAGAATGAGTGGAACTATACCGCCAGTCCCACTATATGCCTTCATGGCGTTTATATGGACAGTTTTACTTTTTTGCCTTTACTCTGTATCAAAATACGTATTTCTTTGTTTTCGTTTTTGTAATTATGTCATGCCTACAATTGCCTTCTTTAGCAGTATTTCTATAAAGATAACATTTTTTTTTAGGTTTTACGTAAAGATCCACCACAAAAAGACAAAATCTGTCGTTCAACTTGTGATGTAATCTATGGTATGTGGAGTTCCGCCACCACGCTTCCGAAACGCCTTCAAGACTCACGTTTTTCTCCGGGGATAACGTTCATGTTTGTATTTGCCGCGTCATAAAATGTAAATTGAAATGCAAGGCCGTCTGTGTATTTGATTATTTAAATCCACGTCATGGATATGTATCGAGAAACGAGATCTAGCTCCACGCATTCTTAGTTCCAGTACAGTAAGAAGTGAGTGGGCCGATCCCAGTGGCCGCGCGGTCTAAGGCGTGGGTCTTCAGCCGAGCGCTTGCTGGGATCGTGGGTTCGAATCCCACCGGAAACATTGATGTTTATCGCTTATGAGTGTTGTCAGGTAGAGGTCTCTGCGAGAGACTGATCCCTCGTCCAGAGGAGTTCTACCGAGTGTGGTGTGTGTCTGAGTGTGATCTAGAAACCTCCCAAGGAGGCGGCTAGGCCCGATTTCGGCTATTGTGCCACAGTAGAGAAAAGAACTGAGTGTTCAGGTTCACACCCCGATCACCCTCAGAGGCTGTTAATTGTATAAAGGGCTGGTGATGCCCTAAAGCAGCTCTGGATTCGGTGACTAACATTTAAACCAGGATTATCCAGTCGTGTCCAGCCGGCGGTCGAGTCACGGTGAATGAGTATTAAAGGGAGGGATTAAATTTGAAATCTGGTGCAGTGCGTTACTAATTCCGTGTTTGGGTAAATCTTGTTTAGGGAGACTGCGGGTTCAGTAATTCGTGTCCGTTTGAATAACCAGAAACGAGCTGTCCACATTCCATATTCAAACACAGTCCTTCCCTCTAATGTAACGTCAGTCGCTACATTGTGTTTTGTTTTTATGTCATTTTTATGTTGTTTTTATGTTTGCAGATAACTTCATTATTTCTGCGTGTCTAACGAACGGGTTGCTAATCCTGCACAATATCGAACACTATTCACACTTTTTTATCGTAATAAAAATGCGTAAAATCATATTTTTGAGCTGCAAAATTACATTATCAAACATTCCGTTCTTTATATATATATTTCCCTTCTCGCATTGCTGTGTACGTATTTGTATTCTTTTACAGTAATGCTCAGTGAGAGAAAGTCTTGATTTATGAATTAGAGTTATTATTATAAAAAATATAAATTTTACACTCCGCGTCCCTGCGCAGAATACGAAGTAGGGCAGTAATGTTTGAAGAAAGACCCAGTTGGAGAACAGGCCATGCTGTCCCCCCAGTCAGTCTGTCTGCTTATTTTGCGTAAAGGAGAATTTGGAACGTAGACGGAATTTTAATTTTAAATGGAGGCAGTGTTGGTTGAAACACGTAAGTGCCAAGTGAATGCAAAGCCGAAAATTAATCTGTGTAGGTTGAGAGATGCTAAGATTTGTGCGATTGCTTTTTATCATGCCACATATTTTTGTAAATTTTTGTACATGAAGAATGTCGAGGACTTAAAGAGATTCGTAATACAAATTTTAAGTTTGTTTTGGGTATTTTTTGAAAATATTGTGCCTCCAAGACTTGATTAAGGTGGAGTGATATGATTTGAAGTTTGTGCTGAGTTAGAAAGAATTGCTGATGAAGTGGTCGTGGATCGTTTAAATGTATTTATTTGGAACTGAGGTAACTCTCATGGTATTTGGTGAATGTAAAGTGTTTCGAACCGTGTGTCTGCAGGTCACTACTGACTCGAAATTATGGGCAATACGTTATTCTGTTATGCTTCTGAAATTTTTGAATATGCAGTGTCATAGAGTAACGATGGTATTATCTAGTGATGGCTTTTCAGCAAAGATGTAAACTGCCCGTTGGAGGATAGACAACTTTTACTGGTTTATTTTCAACATTTCCGATGCTCTTCGTAGATAGTGTCACCTGTGACTTCTAACAAACGTACAGGCGTAAACCGACGGAACGGAAAGCCTAAGGATATATATAATTATATATATGTATACATATCTTCAGCTTCATTACGTACGTCACATAAGAAATTCTCTGTCACTTACAACAACTGTGTCTTCGGCCTCAGCGAGGAAAACCGATCATAGCGGGATATCGTACACGTATGCAGGACATGATGTAAACTCTCTGCCATTTGTGTCCATTATTAACAAACGTCGGAGCACGCCAAAGAGCTTCGTGAAAACTTGAAATGAGAATTTTAACATTTTCCACTCCGTGTTGGTACATGACGACAGAACTATGTAGCCAACTCCAGTTTGTTGGAGCTGACGACATTTCTGTCGTCATGTACCAACACGGAATGGAAAATGTTAAAATTGTTAATGCCCAACAGGCGAAAAGCACTTATGAATGTAAGAACATCAAAGAAAAAACTCCGGAAAACTAATGGAGTCGTCTGGTTTAATAAATTCTGTAAAATCTTTGAAATGAGAGATCTCACGAAAATCCAAAACTTCAAATACGAAATTTCACGGAAATCCATACGATGCAAGTCATATTGTTCAAAGCGGCATGACAGACAGAGGGACAGTAACATATTCATCGTGTAATGATTTTGTAGCTAGAATTAAGTGTTCATCAACGTGATAGCTTCACAGTTGGTGTGTGTGGCCCAAATATGAGATGTGTAGGGCCTTGAGCATTGTACATAACTTCTGATTTGAGAGTCTTTGATAACACATTGCTGAGGTGTATATTTGAAACAAGAACGGAGGAAGTAAGGGGGGCTGTAGAAAATTACATGCCAAGGGGCTCCATTATTTATAACATTCAAAAATTCTATTGGAATGACAAATTCGGAGTAGTGTTATGAATAGGATACGAAACACACGTTGCTGGGACAGATGGGAGATATACAAAAAATGTTGGCTAAAATTCATGAATAATCAAGCGGTGTTGTAGTGTGCCTGGTATAAACTCTTTTGTGTGAGCGAATCGAAGACATGTTACGTGCCTTATTTACCGTCAGTCTCAGTTGCTGTGTTTACCTAACATCGGCGATGGACGACTAAACATGGAGCACTGATAATGACAGGGGTAAATGGAAGTCATGAGCGAAATCCCTGGCCCAGTGACGCTGTATTTATTACATATGCCACATTGAATGCCCTTGGATCGAACCCTATCATGAGCAGCGATAGACCGGCGAGAGACCCCATGAGCCAAGGTACGATTGGCAGAAGCATAATGATGCAGTGTCTCCTATCGACCATTATTTCAGTTTATCAAATTCGTTACCCGAAATTCCTGTTTTAAGCATTGGAATCCATAAACCACGTGGTGCCCATTTCTCAGGTACTGTATAATAATAATAATAATAATAATAATAATAATAATAATAATAATAATCGGTCTTTATTAACGTGTAGGCTTTACAGCAAAAGTGCCTATTATAAAGCAATAATAATAATAATAATAATAATTCCAAAGTCACTGTCACAAAGTTTAAAGTGACTTAACCTGCACCCAAACACATATATACAGATGCAAAAAGTGGTAATTCTTGGCTCATGTTCAATTGTAAGAAATTTCCTAAATTACACGTAAGACCACCGAGCCTAATCCTGTTGATGATACATCCCAGGATAGGTGAAAATTTCCCAGCTAAAGCTGAGAAGTGAGAAATTCGGATAATAATAATCACAATAATTCGGTAGTTCATTGCCTGTTAATACTGCATAATGCATATCTCTTAGCTTATTCCACCCCATAACTGTAATCCTGTAGCATGGATATCTTTTCGTGATGACAGTAGTTTATCCCTCTGCAGTTGGTAACCCTGTTTGAGATCGATGAGACGGAATAGGGGATGAGAAAGGCTGTCGGGGAGGTGGGTGGTTTTGGAGTAAGGGGGTTGAAGAAGAGGGAGAAACAAGGTATAAAGAGAGACAAACCGTTAACCCAACATTCGTTCTTGTTTGACTCTTTCATAATGTTGACACAACTTGAAAAAAAAAATACTATGGAAATTTTTTTCCATGGAAATAAAGAAATAAGAATTAAAATGAGACCTGAGAAAACAATGCAGTGGAAATGATTCCGAAATTATGTTTCCGTAGAAACAAGAGAGAGAGAGAGGGAGAGAGAGAAGTGTGATAAAGTACAGCGTGTTTCGATGAGGAGAAGAACTGAAATGAATTGCTGCAAGAAATGGCACTACAATGAGTGTCGCTGTAGGAATGAAAAAAGAGGGGGAAAAGCGAAGAAATTCTGAATGTACAATGTTACTGCAGTACGTGACGTAAGGACAGAATTTGTAGAACTTCGGGGCAAGAAATTTAGCTGCTTACTGTGTCAGACTGAGACACAACCACTGAATGAAGTTTTGTCACGTTTAAACCAATACAAGAATTTTATAAAACAATATGGAGTTACATTCTTGTTACGTTAAACCCGTTATCGATTTATATGCATAGACAATTACACTGAAGAGTCCGAACTTCCCGGATATTTTGTTTGTTTGTTTGTTTGTTTGTTTGTTTGTTTGTGGCTCAACAGCCCTATTGTGGGCTTGGGCCCCCTCATTGTTGAGGTTACATGGTCACACTCATTTAGACACACCACACTCGGTAGGACTCCTCTGGACGAATGATCAGCTCGTTGCAGAGACGTGTACGTGACAACATACAAACACTCACAAGAGACAAACATCCATGCCCCCGGTGGAATTCGAACCCACGACCCCAGCACGCGCTCGACCGAAGGCCCACGCCTTAGACTACGCGGCTACTGGAATCGGCACTCCCTGGATATGACGACGTGTAGTCTAGTATATAGACACCAACCATTCGAAGAACCGTTCTGTATTCATCTTCATCTTAAGGGTTGTCCAACCTTCATTCTTAAGGACAATGTTAATTCAATGTACCACGTTCTTTAAAATTAATGTATACATTTTGTACACGTAACGTAATTGCAGCCGAACCCGGTTAAAACGACATCGGTTTAAGCGACATCTCCTCTAAAAGTCACGTGTTCTGCGGTACCAATTAATTTCTCACTGTTAACCATAATCTTATACTCCTCGGTTAGAACAACGCTCGTTTATAACGATATAAAATATTCAGTGTCGTTCATGACGTTATAAACGAGTCCGACTCTGTGTGTTTCATACAACTCTTAAAACACACAGTAAGTATTTCCCCAAGAAACATCAAATGTCTAGATTTTATAACTCAGACAAATTTTATTTAGTGTCAGGTATAAATCCAGTAGTGACGTAGCACTTATGCATGGAAAGTGTATGGTTTGGGGTGAGGACATAATGCTATTACTGGCGTCGCTACAGGTCTTGCTTTCATAAATGTGTTGCAATAGACTGCGAATAACAGAATTTGTAAATCGGTGATTGTAACAGTGTGCAGCCTGCATGAACCCTGCTTGCTGGTATAAAACAACAGATTAATTCAATATAAAACACTCAAGTGAGATACTGCAATCCGTTGTTAGCTTTTAACTCTCAGCGTAAAAAACACATCTCTGATTTCGCTGTTCCACTGTCTGAAGCATTTCAAAGCGGATTAAATTCGCGGAATGCCTGGCGCTACTTAATGTCAGTTCAGAATCTTCTACCGTCTGGTATCCTTTGTAGACAGTGATAGAAGAGTATAGCTTTTGCTTTTATGTTTACGTGCTTGAAACTTGACCTCTTACACTAACGTGGAGGGTTGAAAAGGTTGAATTAAACAGTAAAGTCTCTGTGTTAATTCACAAGGTTTTCGCTTCCAATTTTTGACGAAATACTGACCACTCTTAAGACGTTTTGTGACTTCCTTCAATCCCTTCCAACAGTATCTCACAAACGCAAATGTTTTTCCTCAGCACTCTCTTTCCAAGCACCCTCGATCTGTGTACCAGTTTTTTGTAGGCCAAGGACAAACCCGTACGGTTCCAGAAGGTTGAGGCTCCCAGATTTCCAGACAGTCGTCACATGAAGGCTGGAAGATTGTCAAATCTACGCTCCGGCCACCTTTACCCCCCCACGCAATATTCCTGGTACTCATTTCTGTTAGAGGCTGAGGCCATAGTGCGGCCGGAAGGATTATGTAAATGATCCCATCCGGTATCGAACCCGTGACCTTCCGTTTGTACTGCAGTGCCGCAACCAACGGCGCCACTGCGTAAACAAACTCTGCGTAAGGATATTAGGAATTATTTTTCAACATGCTATTAAATGTGTTATCGTCCATCTGCATAACTTCATATATTCAACAGTAATATTTGCTTCACACAATATGTCTATGTTTAAATTACAGATGCTTCAAATGACAGTTCTTTAACAATGTAGAAGGATATATTAGTGGCGTGTTTGAAAATATTAAGCCGTAAGTTTTACACCAAAACAGAAAAGGAACTGACAACGACAGAAATCCAGTCACAATAGTTGGCTTCTGGATCTAGTATCGAACCCATGCCTTTCAAAGGATGATCCTTGTAGTAGCCATTTAAATACGGCGGTTGTGTGCAGTAACTTCTCGTCACGGGTCAAAGTTGCATTCTGCTGCTTCTGTGATCTGTAACTCCTGTCCAATGCGATTTGCATGTATCTAGCCGATCATCAAATTAAGTAATCGCTGCCAGTGATAAACGACAAAGGCCAAACGAAATCCAATCCATTTCCGAACAACTGAGGTTACAAAATGCGTTCATCAAACACAAACGTGTACAAGTGAAAACCAGGCAACAGCGTTGGCCGAAACGAACAAATGGTAGCAAGATCACTGGACAACGTCAAGCAGTGCTTGAGTAATTAAATTAAATGCATGAAAGTGATTTTCTGTATTTGAGCTTTGTTTCTGTCGCGTTCGGAAAGAAGGTTTACAAAAGTCTGTCGTGTGTGTCGTTCAACAAATCGATCGTAGCCGGAATAATGTTTATAAAATTTGGTAAAAGATAAAGCAGTCTCATTAGAGGCCTGCAGAGGCCCTGAGGGCTGCAGAAGGTTGAAACTCCCAGATTTCAAGAAAAAAGGCACATGAAGGTGGTAAGGTTGTCAGCCCTACGCACCGGCCGCCTTACCCCCCAGGAAATATTCCTGGTACTCACCTCTGTTAGAGGCTGAGTCAACCTCATGGTCACAATGCGGCCGGAAGGATTGTGTCAATGAAGAGTTGCAAAGACACCATCGGGAGATTAAATTTCGTACTTGAGAAATATAATAAAAGATTATGACGTGTCCCAGCTTTGGCCAAAATGAAGCACAAGACTATCTATCTATCTATCTATCTATCTATCTATCTATCTATCTATCTATCTATCTATCTATCTATCTATCTATCTATCCATCCATCCATCCATCCATCCATCCATCCATCCATCCATCCATCTATCTATCTATCTATCTATCTATCACTCAATCAATCTATCAATCAAGATGTTCAGGCAGTCATGCAGTTCTGCGTGTGTCTCGGACCTTACTGTTTGTCGGTGTGAAAAATATTTCCTACACGATCCAAAGAGAAAAAATGGAACGAATGTTCTAAACTACGTAAAAGTTTTCTGTAAATCTCTCGGTCTTAGAAGCAACTAAACAGGAAAATTTGGCCCCGGTACATGTGGGACAAAAGAGACGCTGGGACAGATTTATCTCACGGTACTTCAGTCTTCCCCTGTCAGTATCATTCCACCAATGCTCCATACATGTTCATTCATCTGTCACTGACGCTATATAAACTTAGCAATTGATGGCGATTTTAAAGAACACAGAAAACAATCAACGATTATTTCCTAACACAGGCGAAGATTACCTAGGAATTACACAGTTTTCTCCAACTTGTGTAATGTAGTAATTAATTTCAATATACTTTACGTAAGACTATGCACGTATTCTTCAGTATGTCTGAATAAACAAAAAATTATTTGAGCTTACAGTAATAAATGCTTAGACTTGGACGTTAGCGTGTCATTTATAATACCTTCTGTCGCTCGCACCTGTTGACATTACACTGTGCACTCTAACAACATTCTGTCTTGTTTGCATGCTTTATTCCTTCACTCCACTCTTCAACGTTATGGTTAAGTGTCTGTCACTAATGCATCATATATTGCCGTGCCTGGGATTAGCTTGCTGGGCCGGATATCTGGTAACACCGAACTGACTCTCCATACTTGTCCTAAGACTTAACAGAAGTGTCATGATAAATGTTGTCATATTTTCATTGTCTCCAGTAGTGAGTCGTTAACTGTTAATTATTTTACATAAATACAGTCAGTATGGCGAATAGCTACAGGCTGCATGGTTCGGAGTTCGAACCCTGCTAGGGGAAGAAATTTATCTCTTCTGAAACATTCTCCAGACATTCGCTGGGGCATGAAGGTGACCAGACAGCCCCAAGTAGTTCAGTTGTTCAGACTAGGTACAGCTGTACCTTCACCCCACCCTGTGCTTTCATAGCATGTTACTTTATGTATACATAAACACAAAGGGTTGAAACATTAATTAATTAATTAATTAATTAATTTTCATTGATTCTGTAGTCTGTTTTACGACAGGTCCACAGCCCCTTCCAAAGCGAGTTCTCCCTAGAGTGCGATGTACTGCTTCCTCTTCCAATTTACAGCACCCTCGCTTTTCCTTAAGGTCATCTAATAGCTGCTTACTTCTTCCTCCTCGTCTTACCCTCACTTCCGTCCTTCCCGCTATATTTCCTTCAATAGCGTGTTTTAGAAGACAATTTAGATGCAAGATATGACCAATCCAGTCAGCCTTCGTTCTTTTTATTGTTTTTAGGATTAATACTTGATAGTGAAGCTCCAAGCTACCAACACAAAGATAAAAAGACGAAAACTTACAGCTGCAACGCTACTGTTCACTTAACACAGGCAGGGTCTTCAAAACCAGTTAATAGCCTTGTCATGCAAATTTTGATGTTCGTATTACTTTCGCGGCCTCTAAATTTGCTTAACATAGCCGGAACACGTAGCTGAGTGTGGATACAGAAGCTAAATGTTGTGTTAGAAGGCTGATCATTGCTGTGTATACGTAATCAGCAGCATGAACATTAAATTATTTTTCATATGCATTTTCATTCTTTAATAATAATTTGACCGCGTTGGAATCCTAACGTCTACTCATTTTAGAGCTTCTTGCGCACACGTTCAAGTGCGTGGTCTTTGTGTGTGTGTGTGTGTGCGCGCGCGTGTGCGTGCGCGTGTGTGCTTGCGTGTGTGTGCGCGCGCGCGCGTGTGTGTGTGTGTGTGTGGGGGGGGGAAGGGGGGACCTTCTGGACTACAGAGTAGGCAATATGAGAGGGACTCGCACCCACAATCCCATTGTGTAGGGAAACCAAGAATTTGCGTGCCGTAGGCGCTACTGCCTTGGGCCCAGCACGTGTCTCTGTAGTGAGTTGCAGTTGATCCTTTGAAGGACCATATTTTCTTTGTCTCTACTTCACTTTTATAACTTTTGAACTTCATTCCGTGTTACGAACATCGAGCGAGGCTTATTCTAAATTTGCAGTTCTCAAACCGTCTCAGGTACCTAACTGACGGAAAACCTTTGAAGAATAAAGAGATAAGAACGAAGACTTTGAAGACGAATAAAATTGAGATGTAGTGAGAGACGTTGCATTTATTACAAGCGGAACAAAAAATTACGGCTCTGAAGGTTCCGCGGCAGTGCCCGCTCGTCCTTCTGATGAAGGTATGCTGAAGAGTAGGGTGTTCGAAGCTAAGATAGTGAAGAGTGCAAATTTGAGTATGGAGCAGCCTAAAGCAGTTGAGCATTTTTGTGGGTTTTAAAGTTTTAAGGTTCACATTTCGAGAAGTGTGTTTTGGCAATACTTTGATAAGGGTGAGAGACCTACGTTTGGAAGCAGATATTTAAATTTTAGTTGGAAGAAATGCATGCAGTGCAGCGTGAAATTTGGTTATCCAATGATCATTTCCTTTCCGTTAGTTAGAAGAACAGTTGGTTTCTGGTTGGTTTGCTGCTTTGTCTGCTAGTTAGTCGCAACTAAGTATACGATTTTCCTTCGAATGAAAGTAACTGACACGTGTCCCACTTCAGGTGGCGAAGCGCCCTCCTGTGTTTAACAATGGGACGTGCAAAGTACTTTACCATGAGGGAATTCATTATTATATTCTTGGGGCTTAAACCCCGTTTTCGGTACTCTCTGGTTAAATCTCTTTAAGGGCACTGTCGGAAGGACGAACCGAGGGAGGAGATGAAATACTGGGCGTTACTGGAGAATGAGAAGGCGGGAGAGACAGTAGGGTGATCAGAAATTTGGTTTCCTACATTAAACTTGTTTTACAAGGCCCAGCATTTTTAGGTGAATTATGCATGTAATTTCAGTTTTATACAGGAGTCAAAATTGAGTTGTGGACCTCGAGTTGTCACGCCGAAGTATCCTTCTTCAGGGTAGAATTTAAACAGGTGGATTCTCCCGATCGGCGAAGGCCCAGATGGAGAGTAGAGGTATAGCTCTGCTCTTTCTTTAACCTCGGCGATAGATGAGGGTGGGTGGTTAACGGCACGTCCACGCCCCGCCGCTTTACCCCCGAGAAAGAGATCCGGCTGTTTGGGCTCGAGGACGGGTTTGGAAGGAGGCGGAAAATCTCTCCCCTACCGGCATTTGGACTCCGGACCGTCCAGCCTATAGCGAGTCGCTATACCGAATACTCTACTGAATTAACCCTTTAAAGACGAAGCGTATCTGTTTTATATAAGGACTCAGTGCGTACCGCGCTGTAAACACTCTCCACTTCGGTTATAAAAACCAATCTCTTAATGTTTTATAAGGCAAAAGTTGCTGTTTGTTCTGAGATCCGTACAAAACACATAAACGCAATGTGGGCACCATGTAGAATTTTTTAACGTTAAACCTGGTGGTATGTAAAGTTACCGCTAGGCTTTAAAAGGTTAATGTAACAGCATTTTAAATGTGTTTGGACACATATTCTCCACACAAAGGAACATGAATATCTCAGTCTGTATGGTGACTACGCTATAGGCTGGACGGTCCGTGGTTTGAATCCCGGAAGTACAACAGATATTTCTTTTCCATAACTATCCAGAGCGGTCCAGGGGCCCTCGCACAGCCTCCCTAAATGGTCCCGGGGTTCTTAATCCGGGGTAAAGATGGGTCGGGTCGTGAGGATGGCCAGTCACTTCCATCGAGTGCCGAGGTCAAGAATGAGTGGAGCTATACGTGTGCTTACCTTACATGCCTTTTATGGCTTTAAAAGGCACAACTTCCCTCCGCTCCTTTTTTGTACACTCTATAAATTCTCTTAGATTAATAAGCCGTGTATTCTGGTAGAAATTTACCGTATGCCTAAGGAAAATGCTTGTTTCATCTTTACAGTAGAAGTAGGAGGCAGCAACATATCTCACCATCATCCCGCAGCCTGTGTTGCAACACGTCCACAGCCTCTTCCAAATCGAGTTCTTCACGGAGTGCAACTTAATGTTCCGTCTTCCAGTTTCTAGTATCCGTTCGCTTCCGTAAGGTTATGCAGTAGCTGCTTACGTCTTCTTCCTGGTCTTCTCGTTATTCATATCCTTCCCTCTAACTTTTCTTCAATCACGTGTTTTAGAAGTCAGTTCCTGTACAAGATGTGACCAATCCAGTTAGCCTTCCTTCTTTTTACTGTACGTAGGATATCCCTCTCCGTGACACTGTGTAACGCATTTATCCGAAATACACGACGTCCTTGTTTCTCTTAATCTCCACACTGAGAATCTCAAATCTCCTAAGGTTACACAAGTTTGTGACTCCTGGCTGTGTGTTTCTCGCTTATTGTTTCCAGTTCAGTCTGCAGTAATTAAGCCGCATCTGTAGGGACACATAGCGGTTGTATTATTTGTGTCCGCAATCTGACAATGTATTCATGAGTTACCATGGTAAAAGAAAATTGTCTGAAGTAGGTAGCCAAAGCAGGCTGTAGGCAAGTAGGGTGGATTCAAAGCAACATCTAACAGGGTTCTCAACCCCCTTCTACCCTCCAAACGGGCTCCTTAAGCAGGGTTGGGTGATGAAAGGGTTGGCTCGAGGTTTTGCCAAGAGTCGAGCGGATGGTAGATGTATTCAGGGGCAGAAAGGGCTGTAGGTTTAAGCAACGAAGGGAATTAGATTCATTTTATAATGCAGAAGTTCAATCTTGCGGATACATTCAGAATTACGACTAAAAAAATTGTAACAGGTTTATTAATCTCCATATGCATTACGTGGTGGTTCACAGTTCCTCTCCTCCAGTATGTGTGTTAGTCGTAAAAAATACAGGAATTACTTAACGTACCACAGAGGCCTACCATTTGACACGAAATTTGTATTTTTCCAGCACAAAATACTTACGCGTCTTAAGATTATTAGAATAAACTACGATTATTTCTCTGTACACAAACTGTTCTCTCTGCGCTACGAACTGAATTTTTATATCTGTTGTGAACCATGGCGTGTAAGACATTCCAGGCTTGCTCTTTTTCTAGTTCTTACGGGTTGTGTATGATTGTGACATTTTAATTTAAAAGGGGTTGGAATAAGTTTTTTGTACATTTAAATTTCCTCGTATTCTGAATTGATAACTTTTAAGATGACACGTTATCACTGCGGTATGAGCACACACCGTTTTGTTATGTGTTACCTTGTAGCTTTGTAGATAGATACCCAAATTTCTGAGATACTTGCTGCTTCCATTTTCAGGGTAGAAGATGAAGATTCAAGCAGCATAGTTCCCAAACATTATTACCAATTGCCAACTGACACTACGTCACATTTCAGAGAGCATAGCAGTGTTAGGTAATTTATTCATGTAAAATCGTATTTAAACTTGAATTTGATGTTAAGTTGGCACTGACTACTCTGTAACCCGGGACAAGTGCAGCTTGGGACTCGAAATACAAGAGCTGGGGGTTTAAAACTATATCAATCATTCGGACAAGATACAAAATGTTTAGAGCTGTCAGACGTCGAAAGCTCTGTATGGCTTGAAATAAAATATATGCAGCAAGACGAATGTATTCGCTCACAGACCAAGGGAGCCGGGATAGCAGCGTCGATATAGTGACTAGGCTACGGGCTGCAAGGCCGGAGGTTTGAATCCCGGCAGGGGTAGTAGGTATTTTTCTTGTTCATAACATCCAGACCAGCCCAGGAGCCAAAATGGCTTTTCATTGAATTTCACTGCCTTATTTCCTGGCGGGTAATTCGTCTGGAGCTTGAGGTTGCCCATTCACCTCCGCCTAGTGCCAAGGGTCAACATGTATGGACTATGTCTGTACCCCTCCTATACGCATTTATGACTTGAACGGCGGCAACTTTATCTCCATATCTCAGTGCATGTGTTACATATCTGGATCCCGTAGAAAATGTAAATTTTATGGAGCAAATTGAAATGGGCTTTGAGGAAAGGGAGGCAAGATCCATATTATGCTCTCATTTTGCGTATTATAAATTACATAACACTTGGAGCACATCGTTGAATCACATTTTTAATGAACATGCACACTGTATGGACTCTTCAGGTACAATGTGATTCTGCAGTACCGACTGAAGCGCAAGTATATCGTATCTCATTATTGCTCGTTGCTGCCATATTCTTTTCCTCTTGTTAACGTCTAAGAATTATATAATATATGTTGTTGAACAACACATACAAGCAAATCACAAAACGCATCCTGTCATATGCAGGACTATCAGTGAAAACCTCACTAAAATGTAAATGGAAATCCTATACATTTCCCATTCATAAGTATGATATTCACAGGCTGCATTTCCATTGGTCTGCCGCTGTATATTGTAGCCCTTCATTGATGATGTAAAATTACAGTTTTACTGATTATGCACGCGGTAAATTTGAAAAATTATTGACAGCGAGGCCTCTTCTTAAAAATAAAAATTATCGGCAAAGGTCGAAGCTGTAATGGCGACCGAATAATAGGCAGGTTTCAACTGCTTAATGACGGCACCAACTGCTACCATCTGTCGCAGGTAGCAGTAACTATTTGAATGACTTGCTACGTGGGAAGAGAATAAAGATATAATTTTGCAACTTAAAATTGTGTGTCTTGTGTGCGTGCTTCTGTGTATATATGTAGGTAATATAAACATATATATATATATATATGTACGTAAATTCGTTGTCTTAAGACATCAAGAAGGAAAATGGTTTCTCACGCAGATCTGAGTATGATGGACAGGCTGTATATTTTGTGTGCCTAGGGACCGGAGTAACACAAGACGTCAGGGCCGGCCCTGGGGCCTCGTAGGATGTATATCCCTTTGATGTGGCGGAATCGCTTCTGCTCTTGCTCCGTTAGTGTGGATAGAACTTTGAGCACAAATCTTTTCCAAGCCGCTAGACTTCACAACATTATCACACCGTGCTGCGTGCGGGGAAGTGAACTTACAAGGCATATCAGAGCGAGGAAGTTTTGATGTCGTGGCATTTAACACGGGTCTCTGATATGATTTTGCTTTAATCCGCTGAACTGCTCGTGGGTAGCGGTTGAAAATGTTCGTCCACATTACAGGATGTGTGCTGGAGTGATCAATTAGAGCCTTGCTTTCACATCTTATTAAAGTGTTCTCCATTAACTCGCTTCTCCATTCTTTGTATATTTTTTCTTTGTAAATTTACCCTTCTTTGCTTCTTTCTCTTTTTTCTCTGTTTCGATTGCCAACAGCGCTGTCACCTTCAAGCTGTCTGTTCTGCGTCCACACGAAACAACTCAGCTCCCACTCGGAGGAGTTTAATAAAATTTCGTGTTGGGGTTTTAATAAACTGTGTTGCGAAAATTCAAATTTGGTTAATATCGTGCAGAGCTAGAAGTACATTACATGAAGGGTCAGACACCTTTATAATGTCTTCTCGTAATTAATCTTCACAACTAAAGCACAGTGTCACTGTGTGGTACGCCCTGAGGACAAAAAATTGTATATTTGATTCAGTGTGTGTTTCCTGTAAGGTACGAATCGAGTGTAAAAGAAGTGTTGAAAATCGAGCGGCGAGCATGATAGATTGTAAGCGTGGGATATAGACGTTTTAAGATATCGATATTTCGCATCTCCCCACTTAAGATATCGCAATGATGATCTGTTTTGCGAATGTGACTAAGACACGGAGAAATCTCAAAGTGTTTTAAAATATATTTTTTTTCTAAAACTTATTCACGAATTTAACATATAGACGAAATGACAGAGCTCACGCGCCGGAATTTTTACTTGTGCGGACAGTTTCTAAATTGTTCTTTCAGTATTTTTGTTCCTCAGTCTTTTTATTTCTTACATATTTGTGTCACTTACTTCTTCCATTTTTTCATTTTTTCGTTATTTTCATTTCCGTTTTTTCTTGGTCTTGTTTATTTTTTATGTTTCGCTTTCTCTTGACATCCAATGTGTATTGTTCTCTTTTAATACATTTACTGCTTATTAGAATATGAAAGCGTTAACATGTTTTAGGCGTTACTGTACCCAATACCAGCCCGACATAAAACGGAAGAGACAAATATATAGTAACTCCGGGTAACAATACGATAGTTTGCAGACTGGGGACTTCTGCAGAAGCCAACAAGTAGAAGCACCTAGCAAAAAGAAAGGAGGACAGAGAATGAGTGGTAATAATTGGGTAAATAATGTGCGGCGAAGAAATTCTCCCAAGAATAAGATCCTGAAGCGGAAAATAATAGAGTCAAAAGGAATAAAACAAGAAAGAGGAAGTGCAAAATCAGGATACGAGAAAGGGAGAGAACATGTGTCTGTAGGAAGTAATGTAAAACGTAGCAGTCAACGGAAGGTGGAGTATAAAGTACATTTTTGCAAGTACAAACACGTAGGCAGTGACAGTGACAATGTTAAGTCAGGTTTAGATGATTACAGTATGTACAAAGAGGAAATAGCTGAAACTTCCGGCGAAATTCGAGGGTTGTTTTTGAAAGATTCACCTGATACTGCATTTTACAACAGACAGTGAGTATCAAGACCGTGTGCCTCTGGGTTTTGACGCTGTCTCCCATGCTAAATACACACAGACTTTTCGTAAGCTTCGTCGAAGCGTGGGTACCAGACATTGTCACATCACACGTGACTGTAACTTCGGGGTTTGCATCTGTTGTCTCTGTGTGTGCCGTGTTACAATGTAAACTGTTTAGGGGATCCATCACTTCGTGTTGGCAGTCCTTCCCTCTTCTACCTACTTGTTCACAGCAGGTGTAGAGGGTTTTTATTTTCACTTGATCACACTCAAACACACACCACAGTCGGTAGGACTCCTCTGGACGAGGGATCGGCCCGTCGCAGAGGCCTCTACCTGACAACACAAACAGTGTACAAGACAAATATCCATGCCCCTGGTGGGATTCGAACCCACGATCTCAGCAAGCGCTCGGCCGCAGACCTACGCCTTAGACCGCGCGGCCACTGGGATCAATACCAACCACTAAAGTACGTGTCCGTGTATGGATATCAAAAATGTTTTTCTTCTCTTTCATGTTTCGACCAAGTTTGTTCACCATCAGGAAGTTCTTCGGTAGATAGGTTTAGAATTGGATTATTGCATAGAAATTTATGTCGTTGTACAATAATAAAATGACAAAGAAATTTTACGTAAATTTATACTAATTGCTTTTTAATTGCACGAACCCTCTGAAAATATGCAAGCTGGGTCAAAATCTGTAAGAGGGTGCAAGTAAATGTGTTTGTTATCCTTATATAAACACGTATATTGGTGGTTGATATTGATGGATTCTATACTTAGGTACATATGTTTTATGTTTCAATGTGGATAGAAGGGAATACCGGAAAACACGCACTATTTGGCCACTCAAAAAATATAGTGGCGTGATCAAATGAAGCTTGGAGGGTGGTAATCAACCAGCGATATTTTGTAGTGTACTGTAAAACTTTAGGCTAAAAGCATGAAAAATAAACCTCGCAGGAAAGTATAATGACGGTGTGAGGCCTCGTGTTTGGTAATGCAGCGGACGGTAAGTCTGAATGTAGAAACGTCTTACAATAATGACGGTGTGAGGCCTCGTGTTTGGTAATGCAGCGGACGGTAAGTCTGAATGTAGAAACGTCTTACAATAATGACGGTGTGAGGCCTCGTGTTTGGTAATGCAGCGGACGGTAAGTCTGAATGTAGAAACGTCTTACAATAATGACGGTGTGAGGCCTCGTGTTTGGTAATGCAGCGGACGGTAAGTCTGAATGTAGAAACGTCTTACAATAATGACGGTGTGAGGCCTCGTGTTTGGTAATGCAGCGGACGGTAAGTCTGAATGTAGAAACGTCTTACAATAATGACGGTGTGAGGCCTCGTGTTTGGTAATGCAGCGGACGGTAAGTCTGAATGTAGAAACGTCTTACAATAATGACGGTGTGAGGCCTCGTGTTTGGTAATGCAGCGGACGGTAAGTCTGAATGTAGAAACGTCTTACAATAATGACGGTGTGAGGCCTCGTGTTTGGTAATGCAGCGGACGGTAAGTCTGAATGTAGAAACGTCTTACAATAATGACGGTGTGAGGCCTCGTGTTTGGTAATGCAGCGGACGGTAAGTCTGAATGTAGAAACGTCTTACAATAATGACGGTGTGAGGCCTCGTGTTTGGTAATGCAGCGGACGGTAAGTCTGAATGTAGAAACGTCTTACAATAATGACGGTGTGAGGCCTCGTGTTTGGTAATGCAGCGGGCGGTAAGTCTGAATGTAGAAACGTCTTACAATAATGGATTGGTTGTTCGCAGAACTTGGAACGGAAGTGTCTGAGAACGGGAAGGGGAGTTCGAGAGAAAGCAAACGGGGGGGATGATGAGTCTGCAGATTTTAAAGTGAAATAGTCTGACAAGTAAGGGATGGAGTGGAATTCTGCGTACCCAGTTTTTGGAGCTATGAATCAGTTACTCATACTGTGTGCGGTACTTGCGATGTTCTGCCGCTTCCCCTTCAAGTACGTCTTTAAATTAGAAGCAAAGCTATTCTCTGTTTCAGAATGCCACGCATTTTCCAATACAGAAGAAGTTATCCGTGGAAACGCTATGATTGTTGCCCTTTCTCTCCATTTTTTATAACGTTTGAGTATGTAATTTGTGCGAGTTTACTGTAAGATTTAAAGCAGCTCCCAGCAGAAATCAGCCCTTATTTTTTAATGGCGTATATGTGATCGAAGCATCTCAAATTTTTCCTTTTCAGAAGGGAGGTAACCTGAAAATGAAACTTAAGGTAAAACATCTGATATTATAGAGTAGATTCAGCTGGCCTAGGTTATGAGTATGTGGTAGTGTACGGAACCTGTAATTAGCGGTGCATAAAGTATTCACCATGATCCGCATTTGTTGCAGTCGATGAGGTCACTTCTGTACGGTTATTATTATTGAAGGCGTTAAGGATCCGAAATTATTTACCTTTAATTTTTGTTAAAATTTCACCATACCGAAAACAATTTCAAACAATTCGCTGTATTTATTGTTAACCCTTATAAATTATGTATTTTTTCAGTTTTATAATTAGTGTAATGCTTAACGTATTCTCTGATAAGTCATTTTTTAGTTCCGTCTTCCTGTCACGTGTGTGTTAAGAACTGCCGATAAAACTGAGTAAAGTATTTGTTTTTGTCCACACCTTCAAGGCATGGAGGTATAGCTCCTTTCTTTCTTAACCTCGGCACGTTTTTGAAGGTGAGGGGTAAATTGCAGAACCCGACCGATTTCCCCCCGGAAAACATCCACTGTAGCCGGTGAGCAGAAGGCTGAGTGGGCCCCAGAACTAGTCTGGACTGGTTGGGAGAACAGAAAACCACTTGTCCCTAAAGCGATTTGAACCCCTGATCATCCAGCTCGTATATGGTATCTATATCGACTGCGTTCAAATAAACTGTAACTGACAATAGGTTATTATTTTTATTATTATTATTATTATTATTATTATTATTATTATTACCAACTACCGGACAATAATTCTGTATACTCTACTCTGTGTATTGCTACGTGTTTCGGCGAACCATAGTAGCCACCATCAGGGAGTCGTTTTCCATAGGCTCACCTAGCTTTGAGTATGTCATTGAATAGTGATGTGTGTAATGTTATGCATGATGTAGCTGTCAAAATGAAACGCATGTAATAGCTCTTAAACCAGGTAACATATACAGAATTTTTTTATCGAAGCGCATAAATTAATTTGTAAACGTGAACCCATTACTTCGACCCCCACATTACGCTTTTGTTTTAAGAATTTAAAGCGCGTAAAGTCGAACGCGGCTGCTGAATGGTACAATGTACAAGTAACAGAAGCTAGATGCCATTTTGTGTCTAAACTACCCAAAATTCGTGACGTGACATGACGTCCAATGACATGTAATATCGATAGATCGATCCGAGGTGCAGAATTGAGTTTGGAGTGTGGCGACACACGCAGCTGGCATGCTAACAGTGATCACGTTCACGCTGACTGCTGTACTTTGCTGTAGACGAGAATGCGGACTGAAACTTCTTTCCACTGTGGGACTTATGCGGCAAGAGTAAGGAAAATATTGAATCTCCTCACAGGATGCGGTAAAACATCGTGGCTAATATACGTAACTCACAACAGCTTTTGACAAGAGTGTATGAAGAACATTGGATTTAAGGGGGAGAGACCATAGGAGGCTAGAGAAAATTTTATAAAAAGGAGCACCGTAATTTCTGTTCTTCAACACATGTTCCTGGGCTCATCAAATTAAAAAGAGGAACGGAAAATGTAGCGTACTTTGAATGTGAGGTGGGCCTAATGGGATGTAGTTAAGTTGTAAGTCGGACAAGATGAAGGGTAGAAGCAACTTGGTAGACAGGCGTAGATAGGAGGATATTATTAAAATAGATCTTAAAGAAATTGTGTGTGAGAGTGTGAACTGAATGAATTTTATATTCACACCGTGCGTTGTCTCTAATATAGATTACTAAAAACCAACTAATGCACTTTTATCAATATTAAAACGTTTTGGAACTTCTCCTACATGTTTCGAGCCAACATTGGGCCCATTCTCAGGGAGTCGTACAGTCGTTAATTACACACACACACAATCACAACACGGTAACAACAGTTTGTCACAGTCTATGATACACCTACTGTATTGATAAAGTCACTGCGTGCCAGGCTGTCTAGTGTAATACTCGTACACCTGCACTACCCACAATGCCACAGGGCACTAGAAATTGCCCCGTGCACCGGCGCACCTTTTTAATAAACTCTTATTCACCGTTTTCAAGAAGAACAGCCATAGTGACTTTTTATCAATACAGTAAGTGTATCATAGACTGTGACAAACTGTTGTTACCGTGTTGTGATTGTGTGCGTGTAATTAACGACTGTACGATTCTCTGAGGATGGGCCCAATGTTGGCTCGAAACATGTAGGAGAAGTTCCAAAACGTTTTAATATTAATAAAAGTGCATTAGTTGGTTTTTAATAATCTATATGTGAACTGAATGTTTTTAAGAGAGGGTGCAGGGGTGTCCTCTTATGAAGAAGCCAATGAAATTTCGGATTTTATAAAGCATGAATACATGGGAGAGCTGAGCAATGTTTTATTATCAGGAAGGAACCTACGTTGTGGAGTTGGTTTGTTGCTTAGCAGCTTCGAAGGACATTACTCTTAAGGGGCTCAAATGTGTGGTTTTAAGGAAAGATATTTAAAGACGAAATTAAATATTTTAATGGCTTTCAGACTTTATGTACGTTGATACATATCTTATGCGCCTGTGCATATACGTTGCGTAAAGTGAGTGTGTAATTGGGTGTCGCTTCCCACAGCTGCGTCTCCGAATATAACGTTCTGAATGGATTTCTCGCCGATCGCAGTGACCACGCGGTCTAAAGCGTGGGTCTGCGGCTCTTTGCTTGCTGGGATTTCGGGTTCGAATCTCGCCGGGGGCATGGATGACTGTCGTAAGTGTTTGTGTTGTCCGGTAGAAGTTTCTGCGTGGGGCTGATCATTCGTCCAGAGGGGTCCTACCGAAGGTAATGTGTGTGACTGTGATCTCAAAACCTCAAGGATAAAGAGGTCCTGGACCGCTGGGGGCTGTAGAACCATCGAAAAATAGAATGAAATTCTAATTCCTACGAGTTTTTCTATATCTATGTGTATCTGTATGCTTCTTCACTAATGTGTCATTTGAAATCCTCTCGTGTGCTTTAGGTTGTCACATTGCGACTGTTCTAACATGAGTGTCACAGAGCCTGAGGCTTCGTCGTCACCCCTTTTTCGATCTGTACATAAAATGCCACGATAATGCCTTATATTTGTCCCTGTCGTTTTCTGGGAGATCCTTTCAAGTTCTTGATCCGCATGTCGTCGCATAATTTGTCGCCATATACTATTAACGCCTGACAACATCGTTAAGTCAACCAAAAATAAATAAATAAATAAATAAATAAATAAGTAGCATATTATCAAGAGACAAAATGTTCAAATATTCAAGTAGAACGTAATTTTTATATTCGAGTTTTTCCTGTATTGGCCTTTGTTAGATACAGTATAAACTTACTGGTAAGATATCCGTGGAAACTTTGATGGAGAGTATTCATTTTCGCCTTGTTGCGGTTTGTGTGTGCGTGCGTGCGTGCATGCAAGGAAACGAACGTCGCAAAGAAACTTTCATAAAACGGCTATTTCAATATGACAAGTGAAAGTATGTACATATGTTGCGAATGCTGCGTCGGAGCAATTTTACTGTCCTATATTGAAAACAATTATGCCATCTGTGTCACTCACAAACACACAAACAAACAAACAAACAAACAAACAAACAAACAAAATAGAACTGGATTCTGTATGTAATACAGGGTCTTTATTTTATCAGACAACTATCGTTTCATACTTCGTGTGCATTCGCCGACGCGGTTGTGACGTTTGTCTGAGTGAGCTGCCTCCATATGATAAACGAGCCGAAAGGGAACGGCAGCCGATGGTCATCAGATAAAATTAATGAGCCCGTATAAAACATTACATTAGCTTTCATTCTACGTTCTCTGAAGCAGAGAAATGTTCCGGTAAAAACAGTTTCCGTTTAATACGGTTTCCAGCTCGCCACATGTTTTAGAGTAGCCCCACAACTGTGACACTAACAACAGCTTTACTGCCGCAGCCATTGCGACAGCCGGTCCACACCACAACAGCCGTCCTTGTAACAGTAAAGTACGGATACACGCACTTCGCTGCGGTCCCACTCTGCTCTGTTCTGTTCTGTACACAGCGAACTGTGTAAATAGACGCTTGCTAGTAGTTACAACCGTATTTTATGCCAGGGGTGTACACACAACAAGAGATATATGACGGTGTGTGTTCGTTGTTCTTAACCTGTGTTTCCCAGACATCTGTCAATCCGCATGCTTATTTATGCCACATTCCAATTTCGTTTTAGCCATTTAAGTACAAATTCATCCCAACTAATGCATGGTTGTTGTTCAGTATGTTCTTAGGTTACAATACTTTGTTCCAACATGTTTCGATCCCTATTGAGATCATCCTCAGGGATACGTTTAAAAGTTAAAATTACACAATCAGAATGACCATATTTTGCATGTGTTACAACGTATAAACTGTGTATAAAAACAAAAAAAATGTTATTCTGATTGTGTAATTTTAACTTTTAAACGTATCCCTGAGGATGATCTCAATAGGGATCGAAACATGTTGGAACAAAATGTCGTGATGTAAGAGCATATGGAATAATAACAGTGCATTAGTTGGTGTGAATTTGCACTTAATTATTAACTATACACGGTGCGAATTATATAAAGCTCGTTTTAGCCTTATATTATTAATAGCAAAATCATCCTTGAGAAGCTAACAGTGGATAAGCTGGCCAATAAATTTTATGTCTCTTTTGGGGCCCCTACATTTATAAAAAATATCCACAAAATCCTACATCCCTTCCGTATCCTGCACCAGAGTAATTCATTCCAGGCTTACGTATCTTATTTAAGATCCGTTTTAACATTTTACTCTCGTCTACGACTGGGTCTTCCAAGTGGTTTTTTGTGTTCAGGGTTTGCTACTGATTTGCTTCAGAACTGTGTCTTTCTCACACATGTCACGAACTGGCTTCGAATTCACACTCTTTTGTGTTTCCGACTTCAGAAACCTATAGCCTATAAAGTAAAGGCTAAAGACAGAAGATAGCGGTTACCATAGAATAGGCCATGAATGCCAGAGTGGGAGTAAAGGTACAGATGTGCTCTTTCTTTAACCTCGGCGCTAGATTGGGGAGGGTGGATAACTCCACGCCACGCCCGCTTTAGCCCCGTTACCCATATTACAGGAGGCTGAGTGGTCCCAGGTCCGGTCTGGGCGGGTGCGGAATGTCTAGCTACCACCGGGATTCGATTTCCGGACCGTCCAACCCATGGCAAATCGCTATATCGACAAAGATATCCCTGCCCACTGGCCTGTGAATGTAATGTCTGTGTGTGTATTACTCATCGTGTCCATCGAAATAGATGGATGGACAATACAAATGTCGATAATATTGGCAGGCGAAGTAACAAGAAAATAAACGCCATTGTTATTTCACATTGCCTATTACAATGCAGCATGTCGTACGCAGGGCTAAGTTTAACCATATGCTACACAGCTTGACAAAATCAATACAAAATAACCGCATTTTTTCTTACCCTATCTGTACAGTTTTTCAAACAGTGTGTGGGCTATTTTGTAAAACAATAATATTGTGGCATGTAACTATGTGGAGCTGAGTCCTCCGTAGTTCTTCATTTTGTCGAAATTTGTTCCACATTTTGTAGAGCTTGAAGTTTTGTTAGCCTGGTCATAAAGTACCGTCACTGGCGCGTACCCAGAGGCAAATAAATCCATTTTACGCCGTCCCATTCGGTCTCGTTAAGATTCATTTTAATATTATCCGTATTCCCTGAATTAAACCAGTTCACAATATTTATTCCAATAACAGTACAAAAATAAAAAAATTGCCATATATTTATAAGATGTCTTTTTATTGTTTGCAGTTGTCTGAATAAATATTGTGAATTCATTTTAATATTATCCTGTCTATGCCTACATATTCCAAGTGACATATAACAAATCCTGAACTCATTGGTGTTCCCTTCTCTGCGGACCACATAGTCCATCCAGCACATCCTTATGAATACGTTTTTATATTAGCGGTAAATTAAGACGTTACTTAAATAAAGGATTTTGTGACTTACTCACGTCACGTGTTCTGGTGTGTTATTGACATAAAAGAGAATGAGATGGGCTGGTAATGCTGCTCGCAAGGGTGAGATAAATCGTACAGAATTCTGAAATGCTGCTGTCGTGTTTGGACCGTCGCGCTTAAAGTTTCACCAGGACTTCTTCTGTCCTGACTGACACTTGTCAGTCCTTCCAGGGCAGGTCCTGATAATGCCTTAGCTTAGGACACGCCTGTTTTTCTTTATAAATTTAAATCCATTAGTAACCATTAATCCCACTGTTTGTAGCAGTATCATCTGAAAAATCAAAACGACGTGCGAAAAAGGAACATTCAATACTTAAGAAGATTTGGTGGGAAAGTATACAGGGAGATTCATGAGTTGTAGGCGTAGTAGTGGGGGCTGATTTTCTATGCTTTGTGATCAAAAATGTCCTATTAACGTGGTTGGTTTTCTGAATGTTTGGGGTGGTGTAAGTGTTTTTAATTCTCGTAAACTTACTCCTGGAAACTGCGCGTCACACCTCGTGGAGTCTGTTACATGCTACGCGAAATTGAAAAGCCGGTGCTTCTGCCATTGAAATGCCGGTGACGTAAGAAATTTGAAGCTTATCTTTAGCGTTTCCAAGTGCGATATTCACAATGGAGGACATTGGTGAGTTGTGACTGAGGGTGGGATTTCCGAAAAACTGATTTAAGCGCAGATCAGTGTAAAGTGATGGCAGTTTCTTTCATGAAGTTAAATTTAGACGTTAGAAGTATCAGGTAAATGTCTATTGATAATTTTTTTTTAGTGGTGAAGGGCCCCGCAGCAGACGCTACGTACGCACTGCAGCCATGAGTCTTACCGTGCAACCCTATGATGAAGATGATGATGATGATTATTTTTTGTCCTATTCTTAGCAATGGAGGGCCAGTGGAATGAAATTGACAGGCGAAAACCTGTCCCAGTGCCAATTTGTCCACCACAAATCCCACATGGACTGACCCGGGATCGAACCCGGGCCTCCGCGGTGGGAGGCCGGCGGCTAACCGCCTGAGTCATGGCACGGCCATTGATCATTTTATTCCATATATTTTCAGTAGTCCTTACCTTTTTTCTACTTTTCAGTATTTCATGTCTCTGTAAACGTTCAAAATCAGGCACATGTTTATATGATTTTTTATCACAGAACCAACGAAATTATCTCTTACTGTAATGGCCACAACTCGTGAATCACCCTGTATTTTCGAAAGGCCAGCTAGTAAAATGCAAACACATTGAATATAATATTAAGAAAAATGATATGCATATATATGATGGTGAGTAGCGTAGTCCGTCTGGCGACACGGCTAAAGGCCGGGCAACTGGGGAATAAAGTTTCGATTCCTGGTAGAGACAAGAGACCTTTCTCCAGACTTTGCCGACCGGTTCTGGAACCTACGCTGGGTACCGGAGGGGTTTTCCATATCGTTTAAGCGGCCGGGGAGTGGAGGTCATCAATTACCTTCATCTAGTGGGACGTTAAGAATAGGTGGAGCTATTCCTTCACTTCTCCAGTTCTGTGTGTCACGTACTTTACTTGTCATAGAAGTGTGTTCGGAGATGGGAGCTGAACAGTGTGTAAAAACACGAGTCACGACACATCCCTGGATTCTCCCCGGCTAAGTTGACTTTCGACATATCCCACAGGAACAGACCCTCATCCTGACCGTTGTCGTCTTACTGCCGATGTCGATCCCCTGTCTGCGTGTCTAACCACCAGACCTTAACGTCAAAGTCTGTCCGCTGAAACGCATCATGTTGCATCTCAGAGAAATGTAATCCTGCCATTTTGTTGCCAGTCTCGAGTAGTCACTATAGATGAGTCGACATCTTAACAATTTTCGCCAAACTGAAATCAAAACAAAACCCGTCATAACAAACTACTTTCGATTTATTACACGGAACAACGTGTTTCGACCACCCATACAATATTTAACAACTCCCCGCTGGAACTTGGGATGAACGTACAGTGACTTACCTGTTTGACAAACATTCTGTGACAGCTTGTAGTAACAAAAGCAGTTAAAATTTATACAAAATATTTGTAATAGTGTGGTAGATTTTTTCTTTACACATATTCCGATTTTGACTATAACAATTTTAACATTTTAATCTTATTTTATAGACTTTTATTCCTTCCTCAGTGTGGTTTGAATAAACAAAAACTGTGAACCTGAAGATAATCTAAAACGGTCGAAACATTTTGTTCTGTGTAATAAATGGAACGTGGTCGTGTTTGGACGGATTTTGTTTTGATTTCTGTTATAAAAAACAGCGAAAGGACATGATTAAAAATTGCACCGAACTGTTTGTCCAAAACGTGCCTGTACACGTGGGGTCCGCTTTTGCAAGCAATGAGAAGTTATGTGCCGAAGGCGGAATGTTTCTAGACAGGTAGTCTGCCGATAGTGCGGCAGTGATTGATGCGACAGCGTGCACTGTAGTCGTTTCGCTTAATCTGTCCAACCCTGCAGATTTTTTCTGTCTCTTACATTACACATTTTCACTATCTTACTCCGACACTCCAAAGTTGAAACAAGTAGGTAAAGATAAGGGTAAAGGTGAAGCTGTCGCTTTGTTTACCCCTTTAAAGACGAAGCATATCTGTTTTATATAAGGACTCAGTGCGTACCGCGCTGTAAACACTCTCCTCTTCGGTTATAAAAACCAATCTCTTAATGTTTTATAAGACAAAAGTTGCTGTGTGTTCTGAGATCCGTACAAAACACATAAACGCAATGTGGGCACCACGTAGAATTTTGTAATGTTAAACCTGGTGGTACGTAAAGTTACCGCTAGGCTTTAAAAGGTTAATTACGCGCCAAAATATGGAGACGTGCGGGGGAGTGACGCACCGTTTCAAGCATTCTTGATGTAGGCATTAAATGGAAGAAATCCTTCACATTCACGCCCCGTCTGTATTACCCCCGCTGAAAGAGCCTCCAGTATGCATTACATAGGAGGCTGTACAGCCATCTGAGACGGTGTGGACGCTTTGCGCATGTCATAAATCTCTTTTAGCTGCTGGCAATTGGAACCAAATTTCACAGCCGTCCCGTTACTAGACCGACCGAATTATTTTGCTTTCAGATTAAAATATAAAATTTAGTGTGTTTTATTTACCTACGTGGTTATAACTGTCAATTTGTTTTTGTTTTGTTGTAATATTTCATATAGAGGGCATACAGGGTTACATTTATGAACAAATTTTTTCGACCGAGTTTTCTTATCTCCGTTTAATCTGTAATAAGCTGAATCTTTTCACCTCGCATTTAAGTGACCTTCCGTTATGGAAGAACTTAACCCGCATGTGGCTAACTTTTAACTTGCTGTTAATCAAATGTGAAACACGTGAAATTAGAAATCACAAATTCGTAAGATTAAATCCCAAACTAAAGCGACGGGTTGCCCGTTGGAAACGTGGTTCTCGTTCAAGTCGGCAGAAATATTTGCAAATATGTATTTGACTGCTGTTGGTCCACCCCTGTGTTTTAAAGATCGTTCCTCCCCCCCCCCCCTCCGGGTCTTCTTGTTCTGATTGGTGTTTCTTCATGCGGCTCGGCTCAGTTTTATCCAAAGTTTTACTCCGAAATGGAGATGTATAATTTTTTCCGCCCTTGAGATTTGTGCGTTTCCTTTTGCTTTACCTTCCGGTCTGAAGGCCCCTGGAGACTGACATAAGTTGTTTCTTTAATCATAAAATTGCACGGGATGTCAAAGCCCTAAGGTCGCCACCCCGATCAACTTCGCACAGGAGTACACTTCTTCTGCGGAAACTTTAAGATCCGTAACACAGTTTGGTCTTACTCCATGCCTTTATGAATTCATCCTCGCTGTATCTGTTGCAATTATGACGTGTTATGTTGAGACATGTTGGAGAGAAGTGGATACGAGGAAAGTCTAAGGGAAAAGCGTGAGGGATAGAGTAGAAAATAGCATATGCTGGAGGGCAAGAAGTTGAGACGCCTTTCGTCTTAGGTCACATGTAGTCTGGGGTCGTAGTTTCGAACCTCTCAGAAGGTTGACACTTCCAGCAGAGTCAGTACAAAGGTAAAGTCTGAGGGGTTAAGTGGGTGGAAGGAGATTGTGTTGGCTGAGGTGATAGAAGGAGAAATAGGGTGGAAAAAAATAAAAAAAATTGAAGTAGGATACGGCTAGAGAACGCAAGGAAGAGAAAACGGAAGAAAGATAAATGCAGATTCAAGAAAACAGAAGAGTTGGAAAAAAATAAACAAAGAAAGACAAGAAGTAAAGAAAGAAGAACGAAGCAAAGCATTGAAGGAAACGGTAGTAACAAAACAAAAACAAGCGGAACGAGGAGACGAAAGAAAGAAAGAAAGAAAGAAAGAAAGAAAGAAAGAAAGAAAGA
The DNA here is from genome assembly GCA_013340265.1 of Coptotermes formosanus. Taxonomy (NCBI): domain Eukaryota; kingdom Metazoa; phylum Arthropoda; class Insecta; order Blattodea; family Rhinotermitidae; genus Coptotermes; species Coptotermes formosanus. The sequence continues at coordinate 474,748 of BLKM01000519.1, forward strand.
AAGAAAGAAAGAAAGAAAGAAAGAAAGAAGGTATAGNGAAAGAAAGAAAGAAAGAAAGAAAGAAAGAAAGAAAGAAAGAAAGAAGGTATAGGTAACACAAACATGCAGGCAGGGAAGCAGGCAGACGGACGGGTGTGTGTGTGTGTGTGTGTGGATGGGTGTGTGTGTGTGTGTGTGTGTGTGTGTGTGTGTGTGTGGATGGGTGGGCGGGTGGATGTTATGTCTGTCCGTCCGTACGTCCGCATGGGCCGCCTTGGCTCCACCTGTCCTATTTTCGTGAAGTTTTATATTTTTGTATTTTCAAAAATATGTTGAGAATGTTCAAATTTCATTAAAATCTCATAAGAATAACTGCTACTTTACATGTAGAAATGTCCAAATTTATAATAATATCTCGCTGAATTCTTCTCAGAATGAGAAATATTTTGGATGAAGTCTGTAGAGAAAATCAAAACACGCATTTTGTGTTCAATATATTTTTCCCGAAAATCGTACCGTTTTCAAGATAATGTGGGAAAATATGGTAGAACCAGAGAGGCCACAGATGGCAATATAATACGGCGCATGCGCACAGCATGCTGTGTAACTGAGGCTGCATACACACTCATAATATTTAATACTTACTGCTTTTCCACGGCAACAGTGGTTACGCGAACGCGCCTCAATATTACTGTAGTGCCGAGAAAAGATTTTATTTTTTAAATTTTCTTTTTGCTGGTACGTTAATTTTTATCAAATTCGAAGTTACTTTGTTGGGTGGGATGCGTTGCACACAGGCAGTGCCAACTGCTGAGATCATTTCCTCAGCCAGACAAACAGGAAGGCTGGATCACCTATTCCTCACCTAGCAACAGCGAGGATGTTGATATTTGCGAGAATCTGTTGCTAAGTGACAGAGAACTTGCTGTTTTATGACGATACGTTATGGGAATTACGAAAGTGGCTTTTAGAGAAGAGTCTTTTTTTGACTAACAACCAAGTGGTCTGGATGTGTGGGTGTGGAAGAGAAAGTAGTTTGCAGTGAAACAGTTCGGTCAGTAATTCTGTTAACCTTTTAGAGCCTAGCGGTAACTTTACGTACCGCCAGGTTTAACATTAAAAAATTCTACGTGGTGCCCACATTGCGTTTATGTGTTTTGTACGGATCTCAGAACAAACAGCAACTTTTGCCTTATAAAACATTAAGAGACTGGTTTTTATAACCGAAGTGGAGAGTGTTTACAGCGCGGTACGCACAGAGTCCTTATATAAAAGATACGCTTCGTCTTTAACCTTTTAAAGCCTAGCGGTAACTTTACATACGACCAGGTTTAACATCAAAAAATTCTACGTGGTGCCCACATTGCGTTTATGTGTTTTGTACGGATCTCAGAACAAACAGCAACTTTTGCCTTATAAAACATTAAGAGACTGGTTTCTATAACCGAAGTGGAGAGTGGTTACAGCGCGGTACGCACTGAGTCCTTATATAAAACAGATACGCTTCGTCTTTAAAGGGTTAACCTTTTAAAGCCTAGCGGTAACTTTACATACCGCCAGGTTTAACATTAAAAAATTCTACGTGGTGACCACATTGCGTTTATGTGTTTTGTACGGATCTCAGAACAAACAGCAACTTTTGCCTTATAAAACATTAAGAGACTGGTTTCTATAACCGAAGTGGAGAGTGTTTACAGCGCGATACGCACTGAATCCTTATATAAAACAGATACGCTTCGTCTTTAAAGGGTTAATTGTAATACAAGGTAAGCGTCGATAGTTCATCTGGCTACTAAATGAAATTGGAAGTTCACGTTCGTAAGATTTATTTTTTTTTTTGTTTCTTTGTGCTTTGTTTTTCAAAATTGGTTTCAAATTCCTAAGTTACGAAAGTTGGAAGCAGAGAAAGGATGGTGGTCAAGCTTCCCTGAACATCTAGACTGCTGTAATTCATTTTTGTATGTTTTTTTTATCTTAAACGCTGAATTTTGTTTCCTCCGATTTACATTCTAGTTATTATTATTTTTATTATTAATATTTTGTTTGACTTTTTATGAGTAGAAAGTGTAGTAACCTTAGTCAAAAATATAGACAGAAAACCGATATGATGTGTATTTAATGGTGGTAGCGAAACCGCGTTAAGCTAGTGGCTGCGGTAGAGATGTAGCCACCGGGCGACACTACATTATGTTACACGTACGTTGCTTCTGTTGTCATCCGCTGCTTGGATCACAGCTATAGGTGATGTCCAACTTCTAACACTCAACTCTCCGAGTGCAGAACACACACTCAGATATATACATGTAACATGCAACCGTGCTAACTTAGTGATGGGTGTACTTGAGAAGCCAGTAGTCCCTCACTTATACAATAAATTCCAAAAATGTTGTGGAACGAAATATATTGTATACATCCTGCCACTGGTCCGTATTCTGAAGTCTATAAATCCAGTTCACTAAATCTGTTCCTATTTTTTCAAGATTAGTTTTAATATTATCTCTCCAACTACTGTCAGGTCTTCTAATTGGTCTTTTTCCTTCATGTTTTTTGGGACAAATGTACACCGTTTGAATTTTCTCTCATTTTGCATCCCCCAATCCGTCTTATTCTTCTTCTGTACGCAAGTGTGAATGTAACAAGCAACTTATTTAAGTTTATTTAATGTTTTAAAAGTCTGTGTTAGAGTGTTTTCCTGTGTAATGGAATACAGAGGAAGGTCTTTATGAAGGTATGTTGTGTTATACACTCGAATTCGGACTGTGGTCTACAGTGCTATCAATTTTATCGCCTTTGGTTTGTGATGTTGCCTAGACGTGTAGAAATTTATTCTGTGAAACCTTTCGGTGTAATCGTAATTATTCTACCCTGAAGATGGAGGCTTCTGCAGCCCTCTAAAATGTCTTTAGGTTTCAAATCTTTATGTTATTGTAATTTGACTTCAGGTTTACACCAAACGACACGCAATTTTTAGTATAAGCAGTGAGAACACTCAATTCTGCATACAGCATTACTGATCAGTCATATTAATAACAGATGCTGTTTGTAATAAACGCAAATGGAATTAATGGGGGTTCCAATATCACATAACCCGTTGGTAAACTCTTTAATATAAAGCACTTATTAGTCTGAATTCCAAAACAAATGCTTCCACCATCCATTGTGGAGTGCTCTGTTTTATACACAATTCAGGGATTTATTTTTCCCTTTCCCTTTTTACTTTTTGCTCCCTTTTTATCATTCGAACGAAACCTTTTTTAGATATAGCATATACACAATGAGCTGTGACAGCATGAACAACCTCTGCAGTTTATGGCGTGTGTAATTGACCATTTGGTCAACGGTTTTAGCGTTTTACTAAATGCTTGTCAAACTTGAATGCGGAAATACATTGACGCAGAAAGTGTCAGTACTGCGCTTCTGTAAATTTGTAGGTGTAGATAACAGTCTGCAGTTTATTTGCAAGATTAAGAATGAGTGGAACTTTACCTCCACCCCATAAAAATTCTGGAAGAGGGATTTCTTATTTTACATTATTTTCCCTTTAGGGTGTAAAGACTCCTAATCAGGCATTTTGTAGGTACATTTTAATGCATGGGAAGTCTAAAGTTTCCTTTCAAATGTGTGTTATTTATCTGAAATATAGCCATCTTCCATCTTGTGCTTTTTGTTAAAACAGCGTTTCAGGATGGCTGGTTGGATTTGAAAATCCACACATTTTAATACACATTTTAATCCACATTTTATCCACGTATTAACTAGCATTAGCAGCAAATTGTGCTGAAGTGAATGAATTTTATAGATGTAATTTATCGTATTATTAAATGGTTTTGAGCTTGATTTGTACTCCCTGAAGATGACATTGTCATGCCGAAACATGTCGAATTAAAGTGGCTGTAATATTATGTATTTTAAGTGCATTTATTTGGTACATTAAAAGAAATCATTTATTCTGTTGGGTCCGTTAATCCAACGGTCTGTTGGGCCCGGCAACTTACGTTTTATGTTTATATTTATTTACCGGGTGATGAAAGTGGGTTTTGATTTGACAAAAATTCGGGTGGTGGGACGGTCCTGTATGTATATTATTAACCCTTTAAAGACGTAGCGTATCTGTTTTATATAAGGACCTAGTGCGTACCGCGCTGTAAACACTCTCCACTTCGGTTATAAAAACCAGTGTCTTAATGTTTTATAAGGCAAAAGTTGCTGTTTGTTCTGAGATCCGTACAAAACACATAAACGCAATGTGGGCACCACGTAGAATTTTTTAATATTAAACCTGGTGGTAGGTAGAGTTACCGCTAGGCTTTAAAAGGTTAAACTTATGTCAATCCATATTAAGATAAGTAACTGGGTCATGCGATACCGATGTGTTTTACTGCAGTAAACTTCGCTTACTTTTGGACAGGGTGAACATTTTTAGAAGAGAACGAACAACTTTATAAATATGTTGACTAATTTTTTGAAAAATGTTATCCTTAATGTTATTGCGGATCCTTCAGACAAAATGCAGTCCGTAGTTCATGGCTCCGACGTCTTCGCTAAGGATATTGTGCTAAACAATTTCCATTTAGTTTAGCAAATATGAATGTATTGATGGCTTCAGCCTTGGTGATGGGTTGTATTAATGTCGTAGAACTGTGACATTATGTTACTGTAACTTATTTTCGCGTTTTGTTATATTCTAACATGGTCATCTTCAGAGAGAGCACTGAAATGTTAACAGGATTTCTAAGGTTTCCCTCTATATATCGTTACGCAGCTTTGCTTCATACAAGTTCGAATTTTCAGTATTATATGGCGTGTTTAATGTTTCCATATAAGCTACTACCGACTGATATCTTTCTTCCCACATACAGAGTGAGTCTCTCGTTGTTCGAACGATGTTCGTCACAACACGCTGTGAAGCCTATTGCATGCGGTCCTTGTACTATGCGGGTCGCAGGTTAGTGATGGAGTTAGAAATGCTTTCTTCTGCGTGCGGTTTTGACGTATCACTTTATGTTGGCTACACGTAATTGCCTGTCGTTATGTTTATAGTCGTTTGAATTGTTATGGGTTGCCATGTTACTTGTACGGAGTGCTGAAACAGAGGAATAAAGGGCGTTCAATGCTACGTAATTGTTGTGAACAGTCTGCAGTACGTTGCCTTTCATTATGTTATTAAAGAGCTGAGATCAGAAATCTGTGAACATGTGGCAGCAGTGAAAACAAACTAATTCGTTAAGGAAGTATGATTTTTTCTGTTGTTTTCTACTTGTGTAAAACTTTTTCTCTCGTATTAACCCTTTAAAGACGAAGAGTGTGTCTTTTATATAAGGACTCAGTGCGTACCGCGCTGTAAACACTCTCCACTTCGGTTATAAAAACCAGTCCCTTAATGTTTTATAAGGCAAAAGTTGCTGTTTGTTCTGAGATCCGTACAAAACACATAAACGCAATGTGGGCACCGCGCAGAATTTTTTAATGTTAAACCTGGCGGTACGTAAAGTTACCGCTAGGCTTTAAAAGGTTAAGGGGAAAGCTCATGTTGAGTGGCTGCAGATCAGTGTGGTAGACTGGGTACTTGAGCATAAGGAGAAGGAAGTAATAGGTGAGTGTAGAAAACTGTATAATGCGGAACGTCATGGTTTGTTTTCTTTGCCAAATATTATTAGGCTGATCCGAGAGAAGATGATGAGAGAGGCATGTTGTCTACCGTCTGTGAGTGGGGGAGTGCAATCAAAGTAAAGGTCTGCCTGAAATCCTGTAAGGAGGAGGGTAATTGGCATTAATATTTGTACCTAGGATAATTAAATCAAAATGATTCCCAAATAAATACCACGGAAGGAGCTCATTTGGCTTAGAACGCTGGGCAGAGGAAGGCTGTGTGTAATATTCCGCTTCGTGCCGCGCAGAGACCCTTCTGTATTAAAAAAAAATCGGGCATTTAATACTGTGTAGGGGTAATGGTTGTTTGTTGTGAAAGTTACAGTTGTAACAAATGTAAAATTCTATAAGGGGGAATCTGTAGAGCAGTGTAGAGTTAAAGCTGTTGACACCTGCGTCTACCACTAGGCTTAAAAGGTTCCGTGTATGTGATACAGCAGTGTTCGTCGCCTGAACCTGTTAAGAATAAAATCGTCCTTAATTATGGATTCCGTTCTTCTGCGATAAGACGTAACGTCACTGGTTAATCGTTTCGACAAAATTAGTTAAACTCGTTTTGTGAGCACTTCGAAACGTCAGGAGACTATTGCTCAGCAACACTGAGTCCTATCCTAAAACAACGGAATTCCCTATCACACCGCTGTGAAAAACTCAAAATTCGAAAACTGAACTATATACGCCATGCTATAAAACCAGCTACTTGCGTACGCAAAACGTGTTCAGTGGTACAGTGTCGGTTGATACTGTATCGTTGAATATGTCTTGTATATGCAAATAGTTGGTCTTACGGTATGGATAATGTGTCATTCCACGTTATGAATAACGTCAAAATAAACTGTATAAGATTTAGCCCTGCCGCGCAGTAAACACACTACGTCTGGGTTAGAAAAACGAATTTTTTAATATTATATAGGAGAACAATCGCTCTTTGCTCTGAAATCCGTACGAAACACATGAATACACGGTGTGGGCAGAACGTAGAAGTTGTTTTAATGTTGAACGTGGTGGTACGTAAAGTAACCACTGGGTCTTAAGGTATGAATCGTCTTTATTGATTCAGCAAAGTAATATCTTTTAAGATAATGTAGCTCTAACAGTTGAAGTACGGAGGCCGTATCTTGACTGAAACTAACACAGATTCAGCAGACGGCGGAAAGGAAGGAGCAGTGACGCATAGACGAAGGCGAGACGGCACCAAATGAGAGGTCGTTGACATCCCGCGATCTCTGTCTCCTTTCTGTGGCAAGTTGCCAAGTACTGAAATCTGGCTGGATCAAAGAGGAGACAACTACAGCTAAATTTGTTCATATTCATTTTGTTTAAGTTTATTTATAAAACAATTTTATTATTTATTTATTTTTAACATGGTTAAGTGTATTCTTGCTCACTGGAGTGGCTATGCGGTATAAGTCGTGTAATGTCTTCTGTTGCCCGAATGTGGCGATCATGGGTTCGAATTCTGATCAGGAAATTTATTCATGTCTGGATTCATGTCTGACCGTGAAGCGTCGATAATGAGGAGGCCCTGGCCCACTAGGGTCTGCTGCGCCACAGGGGAAAAAAAGGGTCCACTCCTTCTAACGTGATCCGTAATTAAGAATAAGGAAATACTTTCATCTTTAAACCATTAACGCCATGGAGCAGGGTCCTTCTTGAAAATCTAACAGTTCCTCAGCTGGTCAAGACATTCCCAGCATTTCATGGAACTTAGAGGTTCATCATCTTGTTCACAGCAGCCTGCAACCTGTCTGTGTCCTGAGCCAGATCAATCCAGGCCACGTCCTCCCGACCGATTTCTTTGATTTCAATGTTATCTTTCCATCTACACCTAGGTCTTCCAGTTGAACTCTTTTTTTCAGTTTTCCTCACCAAATGCTACGTGCACCTCTCCTCTGGATAATTCCTGCTACCTACCTGCACAGTCTCATTCTAGTGTGATTTGATCACCGCAGTATTTATTATGAGGAGTACAAATCATGAATCTTTACTTACTGATATAGGCTGAGTTGCATAAATGGCTTAAATTTGATTACGTTTGTAAGGGATTTATTAAATGCATAATTAACCCTTTAAAGACGAAGCGTATCTGTTTTATATAAGGACTCAGCCCCGCTTACCGCGCTGTAAACACTCTCCACTTCGGTTATAAAAACCAGTCTCTTAATGTTTTATAAGGCAAAAGTTGCTGTTTGTTCTGAGATCCGTACAAAACACATAAACGCAATGTGGGCACCACGTAGAATTTTTTAATGTTAAACCTGGCGGTACGTAAAGTTACCGCTAGGCTTTAAAAGGTTAAAATTACACTGTTTTTGTTTCGTACAAAGAGAATCAGAGATTTGGCCTGCAGTTGTTTGAGGCTTCCTTTTCACGCAGGCAGCGCTGGTGTATTTATATTGCTGCCTTCCGGGATGTGATACACAGATCTTTGCGTCAAGCCCACTTCCTGTTATGTCACGCACAACCCTTTTTTCCTTTGTTAACGTCCATCTTTCCAATCGGCCATATTATTTGCCTCATTATGTCTTACTTTTCGTAGGCCTCTTGATGAAGGAAGCATCAGGCTTCTCCGAAACATCTGTGCCTGTCTACATAGCACTCCGTACTCATGTACACGTGGTATTAATAATTCACCGCCGATCCCAGTGACCGCGCGGTCTCGGGCGTGGGTCTGCGGCCGAGCGCTTGCTGGGATCTTGGGTTCGAATCCCACCGGAGGCATAGATGTCCGTCTCTTGTGAGTGTTGTACTGTCAGGTAGAGGTCTCTGCGACGGGCCGATCCCTCGTCCAGAGGAGTCCGACCAACTGTAGTGTGTGTCTGAGTGTGATCAAGTGCAAAGAACCTCGACACCTACTGTGAGTAGGTAGAAGAGGGAAGGACTGCGAAACGAAACGAATTAATAATTCACCTCACCTAATTAAATCAGTCATGTATCATGTCTAGTGTAACTTAGGCAAATTGTATTTATGTTTGAACGACAATGTTATTGTAGCAGCTAATCCTAGACTGGGCCAGGACATGGTACGTTCATTAATACACTGTCTTGCAGGTAGTCACAGTTAAGCAGCCAGCAAAAGGGACATCATCAAACTAAACGATGTCATCCAACCGGAACAGAGCACTGTCAAGTTTAACAGGTGTAATGTTACATTAATTTTAAAATTTCACGTCGTAAATTTTACTAAACGCGTTGCCATGTGCCTAATGTGACGTCATTTCCTGTTCACATACTCGTGCAAGTTCGTGAATAAATAAGTTATTGTCATCAGTAATAACCAGGCTTCAAGGCAATTTGCATTCATGCTTTGCATGATGCTTGTCAACCTTTCTAAACTCTATATGCAGCTATATAGGTGTATACCACGTGGCTAACGTACACAATGTACGTGTTTGTACAATTCTTTTAACAAACTGCGATTATTTCCCTGAAAATTATTAATTTATTGTAGTGGCAAAGCCCTGGGTTTCCTGTGATGTTGGCAGTTCGTTTTTACTACTGACTATAAACGTTAGGCTCCAGAACTTAATTAAACATTTAGAATACTGACTGGAGGTGAAATACGGCATTTTTGTCGAGTACCTAAATGAACACATCAGGGGTTTTCAACCCGGGTAGTGCGTTAATTGTAAAATAGGAGCTGTGTTAGAATGGCGTGGTGAGGGCGAAAGCAGCGTGTGGAATTAAGGCGAAGGAAGTGAAAAAGAGAGGGGATAATGTGTAATGATTAAATTTATAATTTGTAGTCACACCCAATGAACAGGAAGTATGAATTTCATCTAGTTGTTGTTGTGTAAAACTCCAGAGCCTTGCTCGCACTAAACACGCTTCATCTCCGTTAGAGGACCAACAGGTTAAATTTGTTAAGGTGTTAACTGCCATTTGTTTTGAATAATACCGAACGTAACTTTATAGGAAAATTGGTGGATTAATGAAGGTTAAAGTGGAAGGTATTTTTAGTAACCATTGTACTTTACGGGGTAGTGGTAAGACTGTGGTGGTTGCATTATTGCTCTCCCAGTGATTCGCTGCTGCTTTGGTGTCCATTTATGTATTACCTCGCTTATCTCTTTGTTTTTGCTTCCTTCGTGTTTGCTTTCAACGAACAGCTGCTGTTTCACAAACTTCTCTCTCTCTTTCTCTCCCTTTTCTTTTTTCAAATCTTATCTTTTTAATGCAATTTTGATTCCCTTTTCTCTACACCTTACTTTCATGCAAGTAAAATCGAAAAGGGAAATCTTTTCATTTCCGCATTCCTAATAACTGCACGCTGTGCCAGAAATGCGTTTCCGATATATTCTGGCTGGAGAGGAATTTGTGATTAAATATACTGAGTCGAGCATGTCCAGAAATTAAACTCGCACGTTAATAAGACGGGGAGTCTTTTACGGGTCATAGTGTCCTAAAATAGTTACGGCCTTGGCCTGGAGCAATGGCAGTACACCTTATTGTGTCGTGATGGGTTTACGGACTTTATCCGTCGTCCGAGGAGTAAAATATTAAAAATATTAAAATATTAAAGTTACAGCGTTTCGGAAGCTGGCTCTGCTTCCGTCCTCAAGTGAATGGAGGGGGAAAGAGAACACCTACTCTGTTGGGCCCCTTAGACAGAGCTAGCCTCCATCACTGGACCTCCACTCACCTGAGAACGGAAGCAGAATCAGCTTCCGAAACGTTGTGACTTTAATTTTTTAATATTTGTAGTATTTTACTCCTCGGACGATGGATGAAGTCCATAAACCCATCACCACACAATATTATATACCGTCGTCAAAACCTTTAGAATTTAAGTAAACCTTATGTTTGCAGTGTAGTGCTTAGCGTCTTGTGTCTCATTGTTGTTTTCCTAGGTTCGATTCTAGGCTTTCTGCTTGGTTTTGTTTGTGTTTCTTATCACTTATGCCCTAAGAAGTGTAGGATATAAACTTAAATCAGGCAAATTCACACGTGTCCCATTTTAAATAGACTCTCATCATGTAATTCGTGGCAGTGTAAACTAAATAGCTGAAAAATGTCGTTAAAAGAAGCAAGTAACAAAAGAACAGAGTCATGCGTTATTTTATATTTTGGTTTCGGAGTAGGTATTTGCCGTCTGTAAATACGATGAAGATGGAGCCAGTATGTTGCTTCGAATCACTGTATAGAGACGTACTGGACCGAGTGGTGTCGTTACCCACAGGACTTGGATATCCGCCCTAGAATTTCCGATATCACTTTTTGCCCACTGAAGTTGTGGATAAACAGTAAAGACGAGTGAACTTCTAAGCAGGAATACATGGGTAGCTTGCAGAATCCGGAAGAATATTGCTTTGTTCGCAGCTCCTTACCTTTCGCCATCTTGTTATAAGAATGCTATTAAGATGGAGGTGAGCACTGAACACTGATGGAATGACACTCCGGGGGAAAACCGAAGTAATGGGAGAAACGTCTTCCCCAGTGTCACTTTATCCACTACAAATCTCACATGGAATGGCCTCTTATGGAACAGGGACCTCCACTGTGAGAGGCCACCATCTAACCACCTTAGTCATGGCAGGGAGTAATCGAAGCATGACAGCCCTCAAGTACGATGTATAAGTTTAGAGTTCCTACCTCCCAGAGAGTACAGTCTTTCTCCATTAGAGAAGCCAGTCGGTTAATATTTTTAGATAAATAGTTATTGCTTATAAACTCAAGGTGTGGAAAGAATGGAGACGTCTTTGAGGTAAAATGTTTCGGTACATACAGTAATCGCTGTGCGTTGCGTGGGTTAGTACAAGGATTTGCATACACACATGTCGAAAGCCTAGTAAGGTAGGCAACATGGACATTTCCCTACCTACAGAATAGCTACGTCCCGGAAAGTCCGTCACACGTTGGTGCTGTTTGTTTATATAACCAGATGCGCGCGCGCGCGCGCGCGTGTGTGTGTGTCTGTGTGTGTGTGTGTGTGTAAAAGGGAATCCAGTCGAAATCAAACTTCCGAGACGAAGGAATCTGGTCGGTCGCAGCATGATCGCCTGCTGCCTGTGTTATAGCCCAGCAGTATTCTTCCGCCACCTTCGTGTCATTGCGTTTTCATTCCTGCAAGGAAAAAATCGATGTGTTTCAGTTTTCTGAATTTTTTTTTTTTTTTTTTGCATTTTAGGTTGAGTAACTTGAGATTGCTCTAAATCGGGCAGTGGTTTTTCCTGAAAGTAATATTCAAGATGCAAGTAAAATCAAGATAAACCCAGGGACCTGAAGTTGCCACTGATTGTGCAATATTGCCTCTTCTGATTTCGGGGCAGCTAATTTTATAAACGTACCGTATACCAGTATATTGTGTTTACCTTGTTCTGTGTGAGTGGGCCAAAATGTATTCCTGTGCTTGCCAGTGGGCATCATATAGCCTGAGATATGAATATCGCCGTTAAATAAACTGCAAAAAACAAGTAAGGTGCCGTCGAACCCGGTTAAAACGACGTCGGTTTATACTGCATCTCGTCTTTAGCATCAGCCATTCTGTGATAGCAATTAATTCCTCACCATTTCAACCATAACATTATTCTGCTCGGTTATAACAACAGTCGTTTATAAAGACAAAATATTCGGCCCCTTTCATGACGTTATAACCGATTTCGACTGTGTGCGTATGAGAGGAAACGCGCAGTAAAGTACTCGTGAAGCGATGTTATTGGAATGCATTTGGAAAACATTATCGTCATAACGTTATTGCTTTGAATTTTTTCCCGAGCTTGACAGAAAACGTAATGCTATCCGACATATTACCTTTCCCTACTTTCGTATATAAATCTCACATTGAGCTCCTCGCAGGAGACTGCAATAAGGCAGAATCCTTAAAATGACATATACAAATGCTCGCAAGGGGTAGCTCACAGCAGTAAATAGAGAGATCACAGACACTTCAAAATCTTTAAACACGCGTCAAAGCAGGCAGTTCTTGCGGAGGAAGTAGAAGAAGAGAGCAGGAAGAAGAATCGGGGTAAATGTAGGAAGCAGGAGACATAGAGTGATAAGGTGAATTAGAAGGAAAGTAAGAAGAAGAAGAGAAAGAAGGAGAAGAGGAAAGAATTAAGGCAATAGAGCGGAGAACGGATAGATTCACGTATAGTCAAAAAATTTTCGGCGATTTTTAAAGCTAGGAATGTTACTGCCGTAATTTCAACATCCCACCACCTGTTTGTATGCTGAGTTTTATTAATTAATCCCACGCCCACCCCGTCTGTTCAATTAAGATCCATTTTAAAATTATCATCCCACTTACTCTTTGGTTTTCCAGGTAGCCCTTTGCTTCAAGTTTCTTCACGAAACCCTGCATGTATATCTCCTCACCCCGAAGCATGCTACATGCCCAAATCATCTAATCGCGTTCAGTTTGACGGCTGGCCGGCATGTTTGGTGAGCATTGCAAATATTGGTGGTTTTCAAGTATAGTAAATGCCGTCTTCTCAACTTGTTTGATGTTTATTAAAACGTAGATGCTACATGTTTCGACCACACTTCGTAGTAATCTTCAGGCCACTATAAAAATGTAAAAGGAAAATATTAGGTCATAATTTAATATATATGAATTATTTAATCGTACTTTACTGTTTTTAAATGTGACTTATTACAGTTTTGTAATTTGATATCTCAATAATCAGAGCATAATTTCCTTTTACATTTTTATAGTGACCTGAAGATGACCACGAAGTGTGCTCGAAACTTGAAGCCATCTAGTTTTCAATAAACATCAAACAAGTTGTGAGGACGGCATTCAATATATTTGTATTCCGATATCACAACGGGGCGCACACTTTAAAGTTTATAAAGTTCCTGCTTTTAATTATTCTGGTTTCCCCATCTCCACATGTCTTCCTCTCTGTCTGAAACCCAAACATCTGCCATGGCACCCTCTTCACTAACACCCTCATCCCATGCTTTCCTCTCAATGTGAAAGACTAGGTTTATGACCCATACAAAACAGCGGAACAGACTAGTCGCCTGTGTATTTAGACTGGTCTTCTTAAGTAGCAACAAGGAAGAAAAACTGCGGACCAAACGGTAGTACAGATCGCTTTAAATTAATCTTCTCTTAATTGATGAATGCAGTGTTTGAACTTTGATTGGATTTTCAAAAGGAGGAGAGTGGAAGGAAGAGTGCAGCTGACGAAGCTGGAGAAAGAGAAACACAAAAGAGGACGAGACAAGCAAATATGTGTGATGCAATGGAAGTGAAGCAGAAGAGGAAAGGTAGAAGAAAATAAATTTGGAGGCAAAAAAAATAAGGAAAATAGTATACAAAAGACGAGGAACAGATAAACTGGAGGAGAGGAAAGGCACGGAGAACGGGAAGGATGGCGTGCAGAAAAAGACGAAGAAGTAGCACAGAATTAGAGAGATATGGGAAGAAGAATTTCAATGCGAAGCAGGAGGATTAGTACAGGGAGGAAGAGCAGACAAACTAATAATAATAATAGGAGCATGAGAAGAACAAGAATCATGAAGAAGAGCAGAAAAAGTCTTAAAACGAAGTAATTTAAATGCTGGTGTCAGTGTGGACCAATGACAGTACAGTTTTGTGAGATGTCAGCGATAATTAAAAATGGAATTACTTGCTGCTGTTTTATTCTAACGACACTGCATTTACTGTCTCTGCTGTTTACTGTGTATCCATAGAGGGAAGCAGTGACTGCCTCAGCGTCTGTGTATGACGCATGGGGGAGACGCTGCTCGCGCCGCACCCTGTACAGCAGGACATTGTCACGTAGCTACGATAAACAAACAACATAAGGAGCTTGTTCGCAGCTGTTTGCTCTTACAGCAGTGTTGCCACAACTACAGACTAAATTTTAATGTTATTCCTAGTTAAAAACCTGGTAAAATTTTTGTGTTAGTTTGGGATTTTCTTCGGAAATATATTTGTTTATTGTAAAGTGTGAAAAATTAATGATGCTGTTAGTAGCTGTGAGTGGTAATTAATGAATCTTCAATTTGTTAGTTTCTTTTCGCAGTCCTTCCCTCTTCTACCTACTTGTTCACAGCAGGTGTAGAGGGTTTTTATTTTCACTTGATCACACTCAGACACACACCACTTTCGGTAGGACTCCTCTGGACGAGGGATCGGCCCGTCGCAGAGACCTCTACCTGACAACACAAACACTGTACCAAGACAAACATCCATGCCCCCGGTGGGATTCGAACCCACGATCCCAGCAAGCTTTCGGCCGCAGACCTACGCCTTAGATCGCGCTTCCGCTAGGATCGGCAAAGTAAAGCAGTCCCATTACAGGCCTGCACAGGCCCTGAGGGTTCCAGAAGGTTGAGGCTCCCAGATTTCAAGACAGTCGGCACACGAAGGTGGTAATGTTGTCAGCCCTACGCACTGTCCGTCTTTATCCTCCAGGAAATATTCCTGGTACTCATTTCTGTTAGAGGCTGAGTCGACCCCAGGGCCATAGTGCGGCCAGAAGGATTATGTCAATGAAAAATTCCAAAGACACCATCGGGAATTGAACCCGCGACCTGACGGCTTGTAGCGCAGTGCCCCAATTTGTTTGTACTTTGTACAAATATTTCAGGTTATCGTTGTTGTATAATTGTACCACGAGAATGTAAGATGTACTGGAGATAGTTACACTGGGATGAGATTCATAATTTCTACTCCTCACCGAAAATTTTTCGGGTGAACAAAGGAAGGAGGTTGGAGTGGGCGAGACATACATCCCGTATCGCGTATAAAATGGTCATACATGGTTCTTCTGGGGAAACCTGAAGAAAAAGGCCACATGGAAGATGTAGACGTGAATGGAATAGATCATCTTAACCCTTTAAAGACGAAGCCTATCTGTTTTATATAAGCACTCAGTGCGTACCGCGCTGTAAACACTCTCCACTTCGGTTATAAAAAACAATCTCTTAATGTTTTATAAGGCAAAAGTTGCTGTTTGTTCTGAGATCCACAGAAAACACATAAACGCAATGTGGGCACCACGTAGAATTTTTTTATGTTAAACCTGGTGGTACGTAAAGTTACCGCTAGGCTTTAAAAGGTTAAACTGCGTTTTAACGACACCAGGTGGCCGTTATTCACTTGCCAGATTGGCGCATTTCTTGAATACGCTAACGAAAATTCGGGTTACATAAAATTCGAGGAATTTATAGATTAGTTGAGGAAATATTAGCTTTTGAAGGATGACTCCGATGTCGAGTGTATTTAGGTTGTTAATTATGGATTTATGTTTTCTTCGTCTGCTCTATGTAAATTTAAGAACGTGGATATATGTATACACACGCACGCACGCACGCACACTTGTATGTCGATGCCAGTGACGGCGTGGTTTTCGGCCTCCCGCTTGCTGAGATTGTGGATTCGAGTCCCGCCTGATGTCTGTCTCTTGAGAGTGTTGTGTGTTGTCAGGTAGAGGGCCGTGCAACGGGCTGATCACTCGTCCAGGGGAGTCCTACCGAGTGTGGTGTGTCTGAGTGTGATCGTGAAGCCTCAATAATGAGGAGGCCCTGGCCCACTAGGGGCTGTCGAGCCATGGGGCATATATATATATATACACACACACACATACATATATATATCTTTCGCATTTCAAATGTGTACTTCCACCTGCGTTGAATGTACAGTACGTTTGTATAAGACAATTCAGGTATGGCTACTTGGGCAGACAGCTGAAAGCAGTCGTGTTTGACTGTCAACTGTTATGTTTCCTAGGGCCTAGCAGCAGACCTGTCAGGTGGAAGTAAGCTCGGAGATGAATGTGTGAAACTGTCAGCTGTTCCAGGGGGCAAGGCCCGGGCCCTGTTTGTTCCACGAAACGTACAGTAGGCAGGCAGTGGTGTGAAGCTGTACAGCGGCTGAAGCACTGGCCTGCAGAATATGTAGTATATGTGCACAAATTTGTGCGACACACGCGGTAGCACAGTTGGTTGAGGCACTGCGCTACAAGCCGGAAAGTCGCGGGTTCGATTCCCGATGGTGTCATGGAAATTTTTCATTGACATAATCCTTCCGGCCGCACTATGGCCCTGGGCTCGACTCAGCCTCTAACATAAATGAGTACCAGGAATAGTTCGTGGGGGGTAAAGGCGGCCGGTGCGTAGGGCTGACAACCTTACCACTTTCATGTGCCGATTGTCTTCAAATTCTGGAAGCCTGAACCTTCTGGAGCCCTAAGGGCCTCTCCGGACCTGTAAAGGGACTGCTTTACCTTTACCTTTACACTTTTTATTGACAAATTTGTTGCCTTTAGCTGTGTAACAAATAAACTTAATTTAGTGTATCTTTTTTAAAAACTCTATGTGAAATTAAGGCATATCGCGGAGGATGTTTTTGTTTCCAGAGACTGTGGTATTGAAGTCGGTGCTGGATGTTCTACAAGGAAGAGTTGTAGTTGGCATAATGACTGGAATAGGGGCTGGATATCCCAGGAATCGTGGTTCGATTCTCGTAGTTGCACTAAATTTTTCTGTCCCTCAGCGTGCAGACTGTACTGTATCCAAACTCAGCCCCCTGTCCGCTGAGCACTGAGGGCTTCCCTCGGGGGTAAAGCGGCTGGGGCATGAGTCTAAATACTCTTCTTCATATTACGCAAAGGTAAGAATGAATGGAGCTGTAACTCAGTTCCCCTCTACGTCTTCATAGTGTGTATAGAAACAAATGTATCTGTAATAGCCATTGCGACCAATGAAAGTGCAATATTTAACCTTTTAAAGCCTAGCGGTAACTTTGCGTACCACCAGGTTTAACATTAAAAAATTCTACGTGATGCCCACATTGCGTTTATGTGTTTTGTACGGATCTCAGAACAAACAGCAACTTTTGCCTTATAAAACATTAAGGGACTGGTTTTTATAACCGAAGTGGAGAGTGTTTACAGCGCGATATGCACCGAGTCCTTATATAAAACAGATACGCTTCGTCTTTAAGGGGTTAAATTCACCCCTTTCCACACCATGGAGAGATATAGGAGGAATGGAGTTATCGCTCCACCCATTCTCAATCTCGGCTATAGTAATTTATTTGGTATTAGTTGTGCTTTACTATGTTGCACCCGGTGATATTGGTCTCCATAGTGAGTAGAACAAATATTTATTCGAGTTGGCAATAATAATAAAAACCTACATTTATACAAGCAGTACTGCTTGAAATAAAACACCGATATTAATTCTTGAGGTTTATGGAAGGTAATACCCTGTCTTTTAATAGACAGCTACCGATGTTTCCCAACGGTCTACCCTTACCCTTCTTCAGGGCAAAAGATATCCTGAAGAAGGATGGAGCAAAGTGCTCGAAACCATTAGTGCAAACGTCGAATCTCACAATCGTTCTGTTCATTTTCATCAAAATCAACATCATCTTGTTTACTGTGCGTGTGTAGTTTGTTATCAGGTAACGACTTTACTGAATGTAGAAGTTAATTAGAAATTAAAAATGTTTTAACAGTTAAATAATTAACCCTTTAAAGCACATTCTAGTATAAATACACCGTCTGCGGTATTAATATTTAAAAGCTTCCGTTTTACTTACATAAATTGTGTTGGTGTACGATTCTCACAATAAACAGCAGTTATTTCCATCAACAGCATAAACAGGTTTGTTTTTGTAATGCAGATGCACTTCATTTTTAATGGAATAGAAATTGGATGCATTTTTTCCGGTGAAGTTCATTTTTCGGATTTAGCCGTGATCATGTCGAATTATACAGCAATTTTACGTATAACCCATCTGGAAATGTTACATAATTAATTGTATAATTACTTTGAAATATTACGTAAATGTGTTTTATAGTGTTTATACATTTATTGAACATTCTAATATTGTCACATGTTAAGTGCTGCAGTTTCCTTAACCTTTTAAAGCCTAGCGGTAACTTTACGTACCACCAGGTTTAACATTAAAAAAATTCTCCGTGGTGCCCACATTGTGTTTATGTGTTTTGTACGGATCTCAGAACAAACAGCAACTTTTGCCTTATAAAACATTAAGAGGTTGGTTTTTATAACCGATGTGGAGTGTTTACTGCGCGGTACGCACTGAGTCCTTATATAAAACAGATACGCTTCTTCTTTAAAGGGTTAATATATGCAATTCTTATATCTTTCTTCAAGTGACAGCATGACTTACCGTCACATGCCTCCACACAACACAGCCGCCATAATTACGTTTTGCTCTTAACGTAGAATTAGGCGTCCTGATTTGGTTGTTGGCTTCGCTAATGGATGGCATCATTCTGGCACAACCACATGACGCAGTTTCGTCACTTTACAATGTGTACCCTGATCATTAGGTTGTGGTTTCAAACCCCGATTAGGTCATGAATGTTGGTTAGTGACTGATTGCTGGTGTATTGAGCTTTCAGACAGCTTGTAGAATGTTAGTGGTGTAAAGAGAGACCCGGAGGCTTTTACCCCTGAGGCTGTGTGGATGTTAAAGTGTGAAACTGAGTTTATCACGTGATATCCGTAGGGGTTGGCATCTCGTGGAAAATATGATACAAATATTTATAAAAGCGAACATTGCTTGGATGTTTTATTAATAACTTCACAAAGAATTGTATGAAATATTTTAATACTTTTTTAATAATTGAAAGAAAATAAATGTACAGTCTCACAGCAAGGAGAACAAAAAACGGTTAGTTAATATTCGGAACATGATTTTTAAGCTTAAGTATCTGCTGTATGTAGAAAAGGGAATCGTAATAAAAATTTACAAAATTGAGAGAAGTACCTGCTGTTGTGTTTTGTGTTTATTTTCCGAAAATGTGTTTTATTGCGCTAGCACTTTTATTTAATCTATTTACTCGGTACGTTTCACATTGGATTTTTACACATTCGTATTTCTTCACAAGTTTGTCAAGAATAGAAATTGAAAATTTTTTTTGAATTTCAGTATTATAAAAATGTGGCAGTTACATTAAAATTAATAGAAGTAGTTTCATAGAAATAAAACGTAAGATTTGGCACTGTGTGTCCGTTCATTTAACGCCTAGAAACTGCTGGAGGAGGAACAGTGCTGATGTGAGAAATATCACCAAAGGACTGGCTGATGGCACGAAATTTCCAGTCTTTTAATGCCTCTCATAATAACAGGTGCATAGTGATTCGTACTGAGTGTGTTCCATGTGAATAAAATCTACTGTGTCTTGCTAATGTTGGAATCAACACCAGAGCTGTCAGTGCAACGTATGGGTGCATATTAGCGCCTTACTCTTAATGTCTCTGAGGTACAAGAGACGAAATCGGCGGGGCATGTGACGCTAACGAGATAAAGTAAATTCGCACAGAGATTTAGTTTATTAACGTGAAGAAAAAAGACAACTTTCTAGACCTAGGCGTAGATGGCAATATACTTTTAAAGTATAATTTGAAGAACTGAATGATGTAGACTGGATATATGTGGTTTTTACATAACTTTAACAGCTTGACTAGCTGAGAAACTGTTACTTGCTGACGTAAGACTGCACGTCAAGTGTTTTGAGTGTGCAGTATGAGACACCCGGTATAATACTGCGTATGTATAGTATAAGAAATTGTTTGTGCAGAGACGGTCCACCAATGTGTGTGTAGCAATACGTTGTGTCTGCTATTTGTGACTAATCCTGACAAATGCGTTGATTTAATATGATTAACTCTTTGAAACGTGGGATTCGAGTCCAAGTCACTTGAAAACTGATCGTCTGTCAGTAAAAACCTCACACTCCACAATACAAAGACAATTTACTTAATTATTTGCCTGGAAATAATTACTGTCTATCGTGATAGTCATGCGGAACTCATAAATACACTGCGCGGATAAGATGCAGAGTTTTTGTAATTAAAACGTGTGGTACATGTAATTACCACGGTGTCTTTGAAGGCTAAATTATTTTAACATTCAACTCTTGCCTTTTAGAAAGTTTGTATAGGGATTGTCTGTATGAACAGTGTGTAGACGGCTGTAGGAATGTTTTATTCATAGCAATGTGGCTGAGTGTGACAGAGTCGATAGTCACCATGTCACTTCAAGCCTGTCGATTCTCCTGGAATGTCAACCCCAACGTTAACACCCTCTGTTCAAGAACGTTACGGTCTGAACAATTTTCCTGTCAAATACAAGACTTTTCAACAACAAACCGACAAGTATTAAATGCAGATTGCGTTTTGGGATGTGATGCAGGGTTGTCTGGTGCACAGGTACCAATGTTCCTTGAGAAATTTCTGCCTATTTTTGTACTGTTACCCTGAATATAGGGAGCACGCAATGGCGCAGTTGGTTCAGGCCCTGCATCACAAACCGGAAGGTCGCGGGTTCGATTCACGATGGTGTCATTGGAATTTTTCATTTACATAATCCTTCCGGCTGCACTATGGCCCTGGGGTCGACTGAGCCTCTAACAGAAATGAGTACCAGGAATATTTTCTGGGGGTAAAGGCGGCCGGTGCGTAGGGCTGGCAACCTTAACACCTTCATGTGCGGATTGTCCGGAAATCTGGGAGCCTCAACCTCCTGGAACCCTCAGGGCCTGTCCAGGCCTTAATGGGGCTGCTTTACCTTTACCTTTTACCCTGAATATAGACGCAGCAAGTTTTTCCGGAACGTTTGGAAGTGACTGTGTGACTTCACGACGTCACATGCTTGACTTAAGTTATTTTGGGTTTCTGTGTTATAGCTGCATGTGATTTTATGTTTGGTAACCAACGTCTCAGTATGGGGTCACAAAGTGACAGACAGCTTTCGTTGTTTGCTTCTTTCGTGCCATAAAACTTTTAAAGTAATATATTATTTAATATTTTATATTTTTTATCGACAAAAACGTGTCCCTGCAGATAGAGAGTACTCGTCTGTTACCAGTCTCTTAAATTTAAATTCTTCGGATTTGGCAAAAAACGGGTGGTTTCACAAAAACTGCGTACATGTTAAACATGCACGTACGTAGAAGCAAGTACGCGTGCGCATGCAATCACGTTCGTTAATAAAGTCAACTGAGCACGTGGGTCACAAAGAACGTCCATCCGCCACACCTTTCTTCACAGTATTAAACGTGACTGTATAGAGCCGTACGAAATACTGTCCCATGTGTTGTACAGCAAGTGTGCAACATATCACTCCCTGTTCAAATTTACTGTTTGTATGATTTGTAGGTAAGTCCAAAAGTAAAGCCAGGTAGATTATTAGCGAATCGGTTCAAAGATTTCTCTGGTGGGTGTGGTCGGTATGTTTCTCGTACCAGACTAGCAGGTTACCGTGCTTATCGAGTTTTGCGTTATACAATTTAGAGTTATTTCTTTATTGATAATATTTCTCGTAAATTTTGTATATTTAAGTCTAGAAAGCAAACATGCTGTAGGATTTTATGAAGTGAAATATCTTACTTATCCTCTTAACTGTATTTCAAAGGGCTCTACAAATATTTACACAATTGTTACTGTCTACGTAGCTGATCGCTTGCTTTCATTTCTGTCTCTTTGATTTTTGTCGTCATATGCTTTCGTTTTAATATTTAGTTTTGTAATAAAATTAATTCTGTAATTGTCAGTAATATTTTGAGTGTTTATTAATTAACTTCACTAAAAGGTCTGAGAAGCAAAATAAAATTATCATTTAATTATCCAAATTGTGGTAAAGTTATTTTACATTTTGTTATAATGAATTAGATGTTAATATTCATGATTGATTTTCACATATCTGTACTATTACAACTATTTCGCTTTTTTCAGCAAATTGAAGCTTTATATATTTTTTTGATTTTTTAACGAAACATGGCCCATAAAATTGGCAGTACTGTTCCTTTTCAGCGCATGAGATATTTCATTAAACTCGGTGGATAAAGTAAGATGAAAGGGAATGAAGTCTAACAGCATTAGGGTACTAGTAAAAAAACATGAACAGTGTCTGGGTGTCAAATAATAGACTCATAATAGCACGGAAATTATAAATAACATCCCCTCTTCTCTCTGTGCTGCCTTTCTGTAACGGTGTCAGCTTTGCCTTTGTGTACTGTTCAGCCTAACAGGACAAAGATTTTCCTGTAATTTGACGTCGCACTGTGGTAATTAGACAGTGTGTTTAAGTGGCAGTTTACATAACTGCTTAGTGCCGGGTTGACAGCTAGTAGAACCGAGTCCAGTCATCGGATCATGCACATAGGAACAATTCAATATGGACGTGTCCACTGACGTGCATAGTGGCTGTGACTGGAGAAGCAGAGCAGTGAATAAAGATGGAATAACAAGGAGCAGAATAGTATGGGTTGAGACTGGTAATAGCTGAACGGAGACAAAAAGCCATACTGTTGAAAATTACATAGGACAATATATCGTTAACTGCTTAATATCATGTACAAAACAAGGAGTTTTGATAAAATTGCAAGGTTTAACGTCCAAATTACTACGCTGTACCCACAGAATGTATTTATGTGTTTTTGTGGATCTCAGAACAAATAGTGATTATTTCCTCTTTTTTAAATATTGTTTCAGAGATGATTTTGGCAGTATTTACAATATACAAAAAAATCACAAAATTGCCCCTATAACCAATTTGGCTAACTAGGAGTACGCAAAACAAACGTTAAAGATAGGGAAAAATAAATAACTTTAGTGAAAAAAGACTTAAAAGCGCTATGCCTGATGGTGATCATTATTTCGCTATCCGGCATTAAACTGAATGGGGTTTTTGATCTTTATAAATGAAAAAACAACGCCTTGTATAGAGAACCTGTCCGCCCTTCAACCATATCTGACCTAGTACCAGCAAATAACCCGTGTGTCGGATTTTCATCAAATTCGCGTAAGATCTCTTTGCATGGAGAATTCAAGGAAGTGCAATTTTTGATGAAAATTCTCGCAGTTAGACATGACTCTACATAGGCGTAATACCATTGTCGAGTCTACCGTCCAGTCTACGTGTAAAGCTATCCACTGATGGTGTGTTGCTAGCTTGTTTGTTGAAATTATATATACTGCCTTTTGTGCGTTTTGTGTATGTTTGGTTGTGCCTTCCTCGTTTACTCTGCCGTGTGTATTGATCTATTTTTTTGCCCTACAGAGGCTAATATTCAGATCAATAGAGAGAAGAACAAACAAGGAAGGCGGGCCGAACATAGACGAAAAGTCCGTACAAATAAGCACATTTTACATGGAGCAGCATAGGGAATTTTGACACACAAACAACTGGAAGGTTTTTTTTATGTTGTTCATTTCCGTGCATACTATCAGTATAACAAAACAGAGCCAACTTATGTACAGTATTATGACTGTTTATTTATTGTCTTAAGTTCACCTTCTCCCCGACATGTTTCGGCAATAACTATGCCATTCTCAAGGGGGCTACTTCAAATTACATTAAAATGCACATCTTATGTAATTTGAAGTAGCCTCCTTGAGAATTGCATAGTTATTGCCCGAACATGTCGGGGAGAAGGTGAACTTAAGACAATAAATAAACAGTCATAATACTGTGCATAAGTTGGCTCTGTTTTGCTGAGCAGAAGAGTAATGTGTCAGGAATTTCACACATGGACTGGACAGCAGGAAAAAACTACTGTTTGTGTTGAAGGACATTTTGAGAAGCTGCATAATTTGGCCAATTTCTTTGAGCCGTCAGAGAATGGACATTGATTATGATGGCATATTTGTATATTTCCATAGTTATCACTGTACTGTACATATATATAGGGTAGAAGTACGAGCGGCATCCGCAAGCTTCCGGACCGCTGGCGCAAGTGTTACGCAAAGCAGGGAGATTATGTTGAAAAGTAACAATGTCAGTTTCGGAGAATGAATCAAGGTTTTTGTTCTATTTACGAATTATAATTCATATTTGCCCAACCTTCGTAATTACCTCATAAAACCGCAATTTCACATTATTGCAATTTATATTTCATATGAGTTGAGCTACCCGCCTACCACCCCCCTCCAGATGTTTCACTGTGTCCGTTGATTTGTATATTTTAACATTTCCTGATTCTTAAAATTGATTTTATACACACTCGAATTCCTGGTTTAAAAAGTGGCCTGACCAGAACGCCAGTTGTGGTCAACAGATGATGACATTCACGTATAAAAACGCCGTTTTTAATTCCCTGTTGTTACAATAAAGGCAGTTGTGTTTTTGTAGTTGGTAGTCAATTTTATGTGTTCATTAGCTCAAAAGAGTATGTTTTGTGCAAGTTGCTTAGCAGACGCATTGCTTCTCAAGTGCACCGGCGTATTGGTTGCGAGTTTTAGTATTTGTACAGATTACCAGCCACTTCATTGTCGAAACAGACCTCCAAAATGGCGGTTCAGTAGCAGCAGGCTGTGTGCCCTGTCCCTCAACCTCGCGGGAAATACGTGAGAAACGGAGCAACCAACTAGCGAAATAAAGTCATTTTTTTTTTGCCATAGACTTCAGGTCAGTCTTTAAGGTGGCGCTTATTGTCACAATATTTCGGGCTTCTAGGATGGAAAGGCCGATACTGGTGGCTGCACAGTCTAAGGCGTGGGTCCGATGTCACTCTCTTGCTGGGATTGCGGCTTCGAATCCCGCCGGGGACATGAATGTCTGTCGTGAGTGTTGTGTGTTGTCAGGTAGAGGTCTCTGTGTCGGGCTGATCACTCGTCCAGAGGAGTCCTACCGAGTGTGGTGTGTCTGAGTGTGATCGTGAAGCCTCAACAATGAGGAGGCCCTGGCCCAGTAGGGGCTGTTGTGACACGAAAAGAAAAGGTGGGGAACTTTGTGTTATGCCATTTTTATTACCAATCAAATAATGGACGTCTCTTGTGTTACTACATTGTACAGGGCGTAAATGTTTCGACGAGGGTTGTCTTTGTTTTTAGACCGTTAAAATACAGCGATATTATGCAGCAAGTGAAAAAAAGAAAAACTGATATTGTTCGCGTGTCTCTTCGATATATATATATACATATATATATATGTAACATATTAAAAATTCTTACGACGGTAACCCTGAATAATACTGGCTTCTGGAATGGGACGCCATGTAGTCTGGTATAAATTTAACGTAATTTTGAAAGAATTCTCTGACACCCAGAAGAAGGAGCCGCTATTCATCTTCTTAAGGAGCATAGTTTATCAGATTTCTATGAACGTTCCGAAAAACGTGCTGCTTCCCAATTTTCTCAAGTTTTCTACTCAAAGGCAGGGGATTCCCCCGTCACGCTGATACGTACATATAACCATCAAACCAATTGACATCAACCCTCAGAATACATTTTTCTTCGTAGTCACCATGCAAGATCCTTAAATCTTACACTTACATTTTAATTTCGTGTTGACACCAATCTCAGCCTGGAGGGGGGTGGTGTGTTCCTTTTTTATGTTTATTTAAACGTGGGATGTATTTTCGGTGGTCATTATATGTCTCACCTTTTCTTGTGATGGCACACCTTAGAATTTAATTTTCTTTTACATTTATGAATGAATGCAAGATTAATAATTTGCTTCTAACAGTTTTTGTTATTCGGTGTTCTGCCAACGTCTAAGCAACATATAAAATTATTTTCTATGCTAGCTTTTGGGAGGTGAGATTGTTTTCGTGGTCTCGTCTTTGTGAATAGTAATAAAGGAGATGGAACATAGGAACAGGAAGCATAAAGGGAGAAAAATGAAATAAATAAGTTTAAAAGAATGACAGTGAAGTAGATGAGGAAACACGTTGGCAGATTCTGGTTTTTGTTGCCAACTACATGCAAAAGTGACTCAAAGAACACGTCTCCTTCGTGTTACTGATTTGTAAGTACTTGAAATACGAAACGACTGATAAAGGTGTGCTTTAAATACAAACTACAATGCTGGAGACAGAATGCTAACATGCAATGATGTGATTTCGTACTTCCACTTTTTTTTTGTGAAAGGTACATGGACTGTGAAATACAAAATTTTAGTTGGGGAACATGCACGTAAGAGAGCACTTTAGCAACCTATGCTTAAGTACAGGATAATATTAAAATCCGCGTTTTAACATTAAAAAGATGGTGCAGATTTTTCACACAACGTATTTATGTGATTCATGTACCTCCCATAATCACATAACTACCAGTTTCCTGTACAATATTCACATGTTGGTCTTAAAACGAAGAAGAATTGTGTTCTCTGTGAATTAGAGACTGATATTATGGATAACATTTATTTTTTCTGTCAACGGTAGGGAAATAGGTGAAATTACCAAACTGCCCTGACTAATGCGGTTGTCATAACAGAGTACGTGCGCCACTTCTTTATATGTCCTGTAAATAGGGTTGGTTTCAATCTGTAATGTACAAGAATGAGTCCAATAAAAGTTATGGCCTTCTTCAAACACGTGCAGTACTTACTTAGATTCGTCAAAATACCGCTTGCTTTTATTTTACTTACGGTCTGTTACCTTAACACCCAGTGGTCTTCTCGTTTCTCCAATATACGCTCTACCGCACTCTAACGGAATTTTATAAACACACTGTGATATAACCAATTCATCGTTTTTGGTTTCATTTTTCACAAAAAAACTTCCCAGAGTATATTCTTTATAGCACTCCTAATATTATATTTTTCGCTAATTTTTAAAATTTATTAAATAAATAATTTTATTTTTTCCTTTTGGCACCGTTACTTCTCTATTGCTTTTATCACCCCATCATCGTTTTGCTTCATGTACTATTCATGAAGCATCTCATTATGCAGTTTTCTCCTTTCACATTGTCCTGTTGAAAGAAATTATTGACTTGATAAGCGTCTATTTTTGTTTCTTATGTTGAAATAATAACTTGGTTTGCAACACGAATCGGTTGGAATCAATACGGCATTCTCCCCAACAGCGTTATTAGCATTTGTATAGACTGCAAACAAAAGAGATCGCATTGCCCATACAAATGACGAATTCGAATTGGTAACCGGAAAGGGTAACTTCGTTTTTCCTGCACACAACCGGATGAAACATCAAACAATGCATTTCAACGTTCTTTGATTCCCCTTTTTATAAACGACCAATTGTTCGTCTGCACGAATGGACAAAATTCTCCCTACCCCCACCTAGTATGCTTCTTGTGTTAACAGAAGTTGAATTTCTGAATATCGGATTTAATTGTATTGTTATTTGTAACGTCTCTTACTTCTGTTACGGATAGGAGTAATGGAAAATAACACAGAGTTTTGGTAGGAAACCCCCAAAAGATAAGAAAGCTATATGGAAAACCTAGGCATAAATGGAAAAAAGATATTAAAATTTACTCTTACAGAAATGAAATATTTGTGGAATATTTAACAGTCTTTGCTATTCTAATGACACATGAAAACAAATAGGAAATTTCCGGCTACACAACATATAAAAGAAATAGTAGCTAAAACACACAACACGTCATGATAAGGGAAACATGCAAAAAAAACAGTTATTCACAAGGAGAAGGTTTTGACAGCCTGTAAGGGTAAAGGGGTGATTATAGTGCAACATCAAAAATATTATAATGCCCTCTCTAGGGGTGAGGTCTTCCTGTCTAGCCTATCTCACTAAACCAGGAGAGGTCATTCTGGTAACGTAGCTTCACAACGCTCCCGCTGGATCTGTCTTTACTCGAAGTTTCGGTATTTCTGTCACCAGTCAGTTTTGTAATTTAAGCAGATTACTCACAACTGCTGTCCCTTACATAAGTCTCAATTTATAACTTACTTAATGCTTCAATTTTAAGTCACTGCTTAACACTTCACTGCCACCACCGATGAGAAGGTTAACCTAAATAATTCAATTTACCATTTATCCAAGGTTTACGGTTAACAATCTATCTGTGTCTCAATCCCCATAATGCTCCCGTGATATTACTAAAATGGTGATAACAAAATCTTTACTCTAGTGGTTGCCAAATCTCCCAAAGTTGTACAAACAAACGTTTCTTAATTTAAATAACTTAAAGTACCGTATCCCCAATCGTAGTTCACCCGTTCACACAAACATTCATCATTCTGATCATGGAGGTACTTGGGTCTAGTTGTATCTATACCTCTCGCACACTTACGTCCCAGCGGACCACAGACTGAAACCGGTTGCATTTCCAACATAAATTATGCGTAGTATATATTCTTATTATAACGACTACACATATATATTAAGAAAACACACACAAACATAGATACCCATTAATTTAATGTATTCCATGTCCGTGCACTATATAATAACAAAAACACTAATCACCAACAAATGCACAAAGAGAGTTTTATCATCACTCGTAACACACTCCTACATGTTTCGACCCTGCTGGATCATCTTCAGGGAAAACTTTTTGTTGTTGTTGTTGTTGTTGTTGTTGTTGCACTAGGGTTGCACTTTACAGTTGAGTGAGAATGTGCTGTTGACTGTGTACTGCGTTGTTTTTGGAGGCGTGAACTCTCCGCGGTCCGGGCTCGGACCGCGGAGAGTTCAAAGTAAACAAAGTATTTCAATTCTCAACCAAAATGGCATTAGCAAGGCACTGGATGCATATCACACCGCTCGCCTGGAATGAACAGGAGTATGGCTGTTATTAAGCTCATTTTGGAAGCTTCTTTCTCAAGCACTGATTTCTAGGTCTTGTCTTGATGAAAGATGGGCGAGGAAAGGTCCCTGCTTGTCGGTGCGAACAGCCCACACGCGCTCACAAACTTATAACTCAGCGCTTTGCAACTCGCTTAGCAACAGCGTACCGCCAACTGGACAAATCATTGCCGTTGCTAAAGAAATGTAACATGGATCAGCCTTCCTGTTGTTTTCACGTGTAAGCCACACATTCTAACTTCTATCCCAAACTTAATTTCAAAATGTGACAGTAACGTCACTATGAAATTTAAACAATTAAATTCCATGTTGTTGCACTTCCGTACATTACAATATGATAAAGAACAAACCGTTTTCTTTAATGAGAGGTAAACAAAGGTCATACGGAAATATTTAGAAACGGTGTTGCTTATTCCAATAAAGTTGTTTTGTCAGAACCAAGTATTATGAAGGGGATAAGCTTTATGCGATTCCTGCCATTCTGTTGTTATACCAAGAGACCAAAACGTATTCGTAAAACACAGAACTTGTTTGTTCCAACCTAACTGCAGCGGGGTGTGTGGGCTGGTATTAACCCTTTAAAGACGAAGCGTATCTGTTTTATATAAGGACTCAGTGCGTACCGCGCTGTAAACACTCTCCACCTCGGTTATAAAAACCAGTCTCTTAATGTTTTATAAGGCAAAAGTTGCTGTTTGTTCTGAGATCCGTACAAAACACATAAACGCAATGTGGGCACCACGTAGAATTTTTTAATGTTATTCCAGGTGCTACGTAAAGTACCGGCTAGGCTTTCAGAGGTTAAAGAGAAAATCCACAGCTGTACTTGTAATATTATTAAAAATTCAGAAATCAATTTTATCACAATAATTATATTCTTAAATTATAATTATCTTAAACCTTTATAGAAATTACAGTTATAATGACTTGTTATCTTTGTTGCAATGTTTAATAACTGTGAGCCTTGTAGGTTACAATGGGTATATTAAAATCACAGGTGGTTTTTATACAGAAGAAAGTCAGAAATTCGAAACTCTGTTGAAGTAAAATTCAGGGCGTGTCTGGAGAGTATTGCGTAGCATAGATCTGGAAATCCAAATCTCGTATAGGAAAGCCATGTTGCACTGAGGTGTATCTGTCATGTTTTAAGGAGTTAGGAAATTTAATTGTGGGTTTCTGTAAATTTAGTAACGAGGTTGATAGGTAGATTATAACTTCAGCTTATGTCACGTGGTTTCGTATTTTTATGTGACAGTTATGATGAGAATCCAGCTGATATTAGATACAAATCAGTACATTTTCTCTTTATACAATCTTGTACAGCTTGTAATGGTTTCATACAAGCCGAAACATGTAGCTGCTGTTATGTTTTTAATTAAAGAAGTGTGTTTGACTGATATTTATTGGTTTCAATGAAAAGGCAGGGTTAAAGAAATATAACGTGGACTATGACTGGTGGTTTTATGTTGGCTTTAAAAGTTATTAGGTGACGAAGAATTGGCGGGTTTTTTAAATACGGCAAAAAAACTTCGCTTGTCATAAAACTCAGGGACTATTTTGGATATCTGAGAGATATTCAGTTTCTCGGGAAGTTGTCTTATTCCATAGGGAAAGTGACCTGGAAGGACAGAGGGCGTCGTGAGGTGCTGAGACGTAACGTTCCGTGCCTTGCACCATTTAGCGTAACCTGTAAAAGTTGCGCTGAGAAATGGACTGTGTGTCAGAAATACAACGACCATTCTGCAGCCCCCGAATGCTTTTAAGGTTTTCTTCCTACTTACTTTATTGTGTGGCCGGAATAGCTCAGTTGGCACAGTAACTAGGTTACCGGCTGTATGTCCGAGGTATAGTAGTTCGATCCCCGTCACGAACGAGAGTTTTGTCACGTGTTGGAAGCGCTCACACCAGTTTTTGGTGCCCATCTAAACACCTCTTTGATGATTAATACATTAACCAACTTATGTAGCTGATAAAATACATTCAGAAGTAAATATGAAAGTCCTACATATTTCGGCACCGAAGTGCTATCATCAGGGGTATCCAAACACAGGAATACGAAGTCATTACACTGATGTAGGCGTTGGCCTTGTGTCCCGTTGTTTTGAGAGCTCGCTTTTGAATGTATTTTGTCATGTGCAGAAGTTGGTTAGTGCATTAATTGCAGTAATGTGCACGGTGTCAGTAACATGCAAAATCCCTGTTTGATGCTTAATATGTTACTTTCTTCCAGAGTAAAGCGACCGAGGCGTAAAGCTGGCCACTTGCCTTAATCTAATGCCGAGACCAACCCTTTAAAGACGAAGCGTATCTGTTCTATATAAGGACTCAGTGCGTACCGCGCTGTAAACACTCTCCACTTCGGTTATAAAAACCACTCTCTTAATGTTTTATAAGGCAAAAGTTGCTGTTTGTTCTGAGATCCGTACAAAACACATAAACGCAATGTGGGCACCACGTAGAATTGTTTAATGTGAAACCTGGTGGTATGTAAAGTCACCGCTAGGCTTTAAAAGGTTAAGAATGAATGGAGCCATACTTCCACTCCCATTATTTAACTTTATGTCTTACACAAGCACAAATTTATTTTCTTTATTTTATTTACATATGATTCGTAGTTAAAAAGTTTAGTTACTGTCCTCTTTAAGTTTTTTATAATTTGGAGGAAGTAAATCGCTTTCCGGACGAAGACAGACTACAGTCATTGTGCCACTGTATTTTACCAACTAAGTGCACGTTCACCATGTATCCCGCATATGTCGGTATATTGCATAGATTTGGGACGTATGGTGAATGTGCATGTAGTTGGTAAAATACAGTGATAAAATGACTGATTTCACGACAATGCACGGAACAAACAAAGTGAAAAGAGGCTACTGTGTTTGTGTTGCACGTTTCAATATGTGGGCTTCATACAATAAAGCAGCCAATGCTGTTCCCATCGCCTTAGCCACTACCTCTAGTGTGTTGTACACATTTTTTGCTGATGTTCTCACGGTCCTTCTGTCAGTCTGTCCGTTAGCCATGTAATATCCTGTGGCTCCTGTTTTTTTTTTCAGTCCAAAGGCGCTCGTTTGTGATGATGTGGAAACCCCGAGCACTCGTACAATGGTTACCCCATCCGTTCGAGTCCCATTCAACCGTCCAGTATACCGTATCACGGATTATAACAAAAGCAGGGGAAAGACAGAAAACATTGGATTATTGCATATTTGTAATACATATCGATCATTCGACTGCAATATTTATGCATAAATACCGCGCTGTCTCGTCGATACAGGGTGTTTGTCAATCATGTTCATACTGTATGTTGTTAGGCGCATTCTCTCTCAAAGTAGTTGAGAAAAGCGACTGTCAGGCTTGTTATGTCTGTCTGTCCGCATGGAATAGCGCGACTCCCAATAATCGGACTCTTCTGAAATTTAATATCTGCGATTTTTTAAAAATTTGCTGGTAATATCCGATTTTGTTTGAAAGTCGGTAAAGTAACACACATTAAATGTAAGGCTGTATATATTTGTAACAATATCTCCCCGTGTTTGCTATTTTATAATTCAGATTGTCTTCTGTCTGAGGTAGAAGTGCTCGATCCGAAAGTGACAATCGGAAGTGATCGATTCTAAATGTTCCCCTTTACGCGACATTGATCATAATAGACTTTGTTGTTAGTGGTGAATGACCCCGCAACAGACGCTACGGACGCACCGCAGCCTTGGTGCTTATTGTGCAACCCTGTGATGAAGATGATGATTATTTTTTATCCCTTTTCCTAGTAATGGAGCACCGGTGGAATGAAATTGACAGGGGAAAACCGAAGTACTCGGGAAAAAACCTGTCCCAGTGCCACTTTGTCCACCACAAATCCCACATTGACTAACCCAGGATCGAACCCGGCCTCCGCGGTAGGAGGCCGGCGGCTGACCGCCTGAGCCATGGCACGGCCTATAATAGACTTTAAATTTGTCGGTAACTTAAGAAGGAAATTTATAGTGATTCTTGTGGCACGAGTGAGCTATACTCATTACTTTTAAAAAGAAATATTCACAAATTTGAACTCTAGGGAAGGTAACAGAGCGAATGATCCACAAATATTACGCTCTGTATATGTTTCCTAACTTGTTTCAACATAAAATTTTTGATTACTTCGATAGTCGCTGTTTTGTGGATTTAACTACGCCCACGTATACTCGAGACATGTATCTGAGGTATTTAGTCCTTTCTTTAGTTCGTTGATGCAGATGACAGCATAGTGTAGGGGTGACCAGCTGGGCCAGCTTCGAGATTCGCGCTTTTGATAGGCAAATTAGGCAAGAGCCATGTCTTGATTTACCAAGTTAAGAATATACAGAGCTGGTTATTATGTTCTTCGCCTTTAAGTGGTTATTTCTTAAACACTTATATTGTTTCGTATTATTTATAATTGCAGTAATAAAATAAAATATTTTCATCCTTAATTAATGGCTACTTACTTCTGTTCATCCAGCTAAAATAGTTAGTTCATATGCATGAATCTATTTTCATTAAAAAATTTTCTAACACGCTGTGTACTCTCTGCCTCGTGTGCATGTAACTGCGTGAATCTAATGTGTAAGAGGCGGATTGCGCGGGCCCCACCAGTGATGTGCGCCAGCCATGTTGTTGACCCCCCTGGCATAGTCCATAGACATTGAATTCTTCGCTTCACATCCATTCCAGTTCATTATTCTCTGATCAAAGTACCAATCCTATGCCCAGATTTCGTCGAAAGGAAAGAAGTTTCGGGTCATAATTGTTTTATTTCGTCTGATGAAGACCAACTTCCAAAACGTCGAGTTTTTAAAATCAAAATCGGAAGTAAATGCAGAATTACCGCAATAACAGACGATTTTTACAGAGAGTGGCCTAGTCATACTCGTTCTGTGGCGTCGGGGGCCAGTAATCTCAGTGGCCACCCCTAACAGAAATTACGATTTTTAAGAATTCAGGATTACTTACCTGATTTTCTTATATTCAACTCAGTAATTTAAAATTTTCTAAGGTTACAAAATCAGGTCTCTTAATTGAAATATTCATTTTGAACTCCAATTTCCTTCCCCGTAGACTCTGCTGCCCGGAGCGGTGGCACCCCTCCCTCAACCCCTACGCCCCTGTTCACAAATATTTGGCCTTGCGTTACTGGTGACGGGAAGAGAAACGTTTGCATTGATATGTCGCTTTGCACAGTCATGTAATATCACCGGACTCGATCTCTGACGCGTTCCTATCAGCTTTCTTTCCCTTCCAAATCCAAATTAGATTAAAGACGAAAATTGAATCGAAGCGGTGGAGTTGCATGATTTATATCACCTATTAACTTTTAATAATATGTTACGAAGCAAAGTGGGAATTTATTGCCGGAGACCCAGTACTGCCTGGCTTGCAACATCCATATGCCAAGCTACTCGGTGGTGAAAGGTCATGACATTTAGCAGCCTTACTGAAACTA
Source organism: Coptotermes formosanus (assembly GCA_013340265.1). Lineage (NCBI taxonomy): Eukaryota > Metazoa > Arthropoda > Insecta > Blattodea > Rhinotermitidae > Coptotermes > Coptotermes formosanus. The sequence continues at coordinate 509,287 of BLKM01000519.1, forward strand.
CGACATTACAAGCCCTGGACACCGGAGAATGTCAACACCACATAAGTTTGGAACCTGTCAGCCTGTTCGGTGTTTTAGCACCTGCAGCACATAAAAACTGTGTAATGCCAGTGTGTCTAACTGCAGTACACTTGTAACACATTTATTGTGAAAATTCCTCCAACATTTACATTTCATATTAAATTTCATTGATAAATTCTTTATGTGTATAAATCTTATGACAACCTGTCCTGTAGAACTGACACATGTTGTCATATAAGCTGCGCTTACTCCATTCGTGTTGGCGGTATTTACTGACGCAATGATGAAAGACCGTATTTTCGAGAATTTTTTGTTTCGAATCTCTCAGTTATGTCTTGAATGAAAATAATAAACGTGTCTTTTTCTTACAAAGTTCATACGCATTTATAAATGTAATTATATGTTTCGTTTCGTAGTCCTTCCCTCTTCTACCTGTTCACAGCAGGTGTCGAGGTTGTTTATTTTCACGTGATCACACTCAGACGCACACCACAGTCGGTAGGACTGCTCTGAACCAGGGATCGGCCCGTCGCAGAGACCTCTACCTGACAACACAAACACTGTACAAGAGACAAACATCCATGCCCCCGGTGGGATTCGAACCCACGATCCCAGCAAGCGCTCGGCCGCAGGCCTACGCCTTAGACCGCGCGGCCGCTGGGATCGGCCAATTACATGTTAACAATTTTAAATGAAACAGGGAAAGGTGAGATCTTGCACTGGGACACAACTGTGCTAATACGTAGCTTATTTACTTCCTTTTGCAGTTTTACATAAAACCTGATGATACCCATCTTGGGCCGAAACACGTGTGATATTGACAGATAATAACTGTTGTCGTATTTTACCGTTGTTTTATTAATTAATAATTTCAACAAACATAACAGGATGTCCTTCATTAAAATAATACAGGAATGAGCCTAATTATCAAGTAAATATATAACCGATTCGTAGCAACGTCGCGCATGAAAGTCATCTTATATATATATTTATATATGTAAGCAAGTAAACTCAGTTTGTACCTCACAGAGAACATAGACCTGTACATTACAACGACCAACGGCTTCAAGTGTTCAGGGACAAAGTAGCTGCTTATTGTAACCGTCATGTAAGACACATACATATACTGTGTGGGGAAAATGTCTGTTCTCCTCATGGTACGGCCTGGTACATATGGCTAACAATATATTTAAAGGACAAACACGAGCGTATGTTTTTGGCAAAATGTCAGCGGGTACAAAGGCGCATTAGGAAATAAATAAAATTTTTGGAAGTCCTCATTTTGAGTACTGTTCCATTTATTCCCGTGCTTAATGATAATCACCTTAAGAAGAAATATGGAGGGAGATCAAGTGTAGCTCCGCACATTCGTAACCCTCTGCACCATACGGTGTCCATGTCCTGCGGTCCTCGAGTTGAAAGCTTTGTTCGTAGCTATAGTAATGAATGTGGATTAATCAAATTAATAATTAGAACAGTGCAAAGGAAGGAGTTAAATTAATTTACTTTGCCGAAGTCTAATTTCAAAGAGTTTTCCTCTTTAAACTTTGACTTATATAATTTTATGTTACAGAAAATGCAATTAAAGGACACGTTTGAATGAAAGAAGAGCCTTTATTACACACTCTATCAGCACGGATATATTTCCTCTATTATATAAGCCGGCGACAAGGGAGAATCAGGCTCCGTAATTGCACGCCCATCCTGTATAGCAGCTGACGTTTCCCCTCTCATTAGTTCGATATTAGCTCCGCCCTACATTCATTTGCTACAGACGGACAGACAGATAGACAGACCAAATTTTCATTGAGTGTGGGGAACGGATGCTTTGTAAATTGAATACTTCAACGTTAATGTCTTATATTAGCCCCGACTAAGAAATATTACATCCCAATTTCTTTGCACGTAAGGCAATATATATTTATTGTTCTATCGCATCTGCGAGTGCCTGTTGCCAAATAACCCCAGAACAAGTTTCGAACTTATATTGAAGCTGGTGTAATATTCTTTCCACTAGGAAATATTCCGTCTTTGTGCCTGTTAGTTATTAGTCTTCAGCACTATTCAACCGTGCAGAATTGCGACGTTCTTTGATAGTAGTGCCACATAATGTAGGGTTTTGCAAATGTACCATAATAAATTTACGGAAATGTTAAAAAAACTGTTAGGGCACTTTAATTAGTAGCTTTGTGTGTTTCCTACATTTCCTTCCTTTCTCTTTCCCTCCCTTCTTTGATTTTCTTCATGTTTCTTTATACTTCTTTTCTTCGCGGCGCCCTTTATCCTTCGAGTGGACAGTCCGTGGCTCAGGCAGTTAGCCACCGCGGATGCAAGTCCTCTCTGTGTGGGATTTGTGGTTGACAAAGTGGCGCTGCAGATTTGCTCTGAGTACTTCCGTCTTCCCCTGTCAGTACCAGTCCAACAATATTGTTTTATATATTATCGACGCTATAAAACGTAAGACATTTGACATCGTCTTTAAATACCACACTTATATATTCATGCAGTCTTTTTATAATCCTTTCTTCTTCTAATGTTTGTTACTGGCTTTCTTTCTGCTTTTGTCCCTTTTAGTTTACTTCTTATGCTCTTCTAGTCTTTTCCTTTTTCCTGCCCGTTTGTTTTTATCTGTTTCTGTTAATAAACAACCACTTGTACTTCTCATTACATAGCTCCTATTCTTTACGTCGTTATGTCGGAGCTTAGAAAATGTGAACTGCCCATCCATAAGACCTGTTAGCCAGTTAAGGCCAAACACTTACTGTGTGCACTGCCAGGTGTAACATTAAATAATTGTACATCCTGATCACACAGTGCATTTTGGGTTGCGTTCACTGAATTGCGGAAAGCGACTGTTAGCTTCGTCGTCTCTGTCTGTCTGTCTGTCTGTCTTGCAAGCTTGCTAGCTTTCTGTGTGTCTATCCATCCGTCCGATCTGTCCGTCCGTCCGCATGGAAGAACTCGGCTCCCTCTGGCAAGATTTTTATGACATTTCATGTTTGAGAATTTTTCGAAAATCTGTCGAGAAAATTCAATTTTCATTAAAATCTAACAAGAATAACGGTACTTTATGTGAAGAAATATGTACATTTATGATATCTCGCTGAATTCTGGTTATAATGAGAAATGTTTCAGACTAAAGTTGCAGACTAAATCAAAACACATCTTATGTCCAATAACATTTTTTCCGAAAATCGTGCCGTGTAAGAGATAATGTGGAAAAAAATATGGTACAGCCGGACAGGCCACAGATGACAATATAATACGGCGCATGCGCTTTGCATGCTGTATTACGAAGGCTACAGACACACACTGAGAATATGAATTACTTATTGCTTTTCTACGCCGACTGTGGTTAAACGAATGCACCCTTATGTTACGTTGTACGTGCGCTACCTATCTTATTGTACTTTCTGTGGGGATGAAATTAATGAGTGATTTTCCCAGCGCATTATCATCTGATTTGTTTTTATAACAGCGGGAGTGAGTTTACTGCGCGGTACAAACTGGCGTTTTAATTATAATTCAGGCTTGTTTTCGTTTCTAAACTCGCCGAGGCCAGTTTTCATGCCCAGGTCTCTCCTTGTAAGATTTATGGTTGAACAAGTGGCACTGGACACGTTTTTCTCTGAATATTTCTCCTTTCTCCCTTTAGTATCTTTCCGACAATGCTCCTTTTTCATCTTCACCTACACTTTGCTCTTATAGGAAGGACAAAGGGCAAAGCTTAGTAATCTTCCAAAAAGCAATGCTGTCTCGGAAATCGGGTGGGGGGGGGGGGCAATGGATACAAAAGTAAATCCACATTTTTTCGTTTTTAAGTGATTAAACCTGTACATAGCTGGAAATGGTCCGGAACCGTGTTATAAAGACGACTGACATATCGAAGGTGGCACGTTGCGGCTCGTTGGACTGTGCCGTGAGACGCCACAAGGGTCGGTCGGCGTTTGTGTGAAGTGGTGTGGATAAAGTGTCCAAGCGGGCGACCGGTGTTATGGCGAGAATACGAATTTTACACGGTCATTCGCCTTGCTGTCTGCATAAACTGCAGCAGTGTTTGGATAGGCCGTTGTCAGGAATAGTCAAACGAGACACACAAAGCAGGGACAGACACCGTTTGCTCTTTTTCCTAGCCTACCGGATACTACTCTTCTGCCGCCAGTGATTATAATGTACAGTGTCATCACCCAGAAGGCCGAAGTCTACACTGACATTGCCGCCAGTGATTTTAATACACAGTGTCATCACCCAGAAGGCCGAAGTCTACACTGACATTGCCGCCAGTGATTTTAATGTACAGTGTCATCACCCAGAAGGCCGAAGTCTACATTGACATTGCCGCCAGTGATTTTAATGTACAGTGTCATCACCCAGACGGCAACATTCTACGGCTACATTGCAATGAAAGAACAAGATCCCTTTTATTTATCCATTGACGCAAATGTCAACTAAATTTAGGACGTAATTAATTAAGCTTATATCCCTTTTGCTGAGGCAACTTTGTTTAGAACACTTTTGTTATAACAAAGAAGTTCCTTGAAGAATTAGCGACGCATAAATGTCTTAAGGTGCCAGAGAAAGACTGTTTTCCCTGCTCGGCCGGACTTGTCATTGCTATAAAGGCGGCTTCGTTCGTTCACACGTTACGTGTTTTAACTTGCGACAGGTCTCTAGCCTCTTCGAAAGCGAGTTCTCCACAGAATTCGATCCAGTACTTCCTCTTTCAAGGCATTGTGTTTTCTTTTTAAGGTCGTGTTTAGTGTTTCAAATCCAGATATTTAAATTTGTTAGGGACAGAAAGTTTTCTGCAAGTGGAACTCGAAGTCTGTCAATGATGATGATGATGATGATGATGATGATGATGATGATGATGATGATGATGATGATGATGATGATGATGATGATGATGATGTAATATAACGTGTAGCCGTAACAAAGGCTGGCATTAAACATACTCCTACGCGAATTCCATCCACGTCCCAGGCTCTTAGGCTGTTATAACAATATCCATTGTATTAACTAGTTAAACAGCTGTGACCGAAATGTAGAATTTCTTTACTTTAAAATACTAGGTAATTACAGTAGCCCCTGTGTTTATAATGGGTTAATTGTTTATTTAATGACGCTACCACGTGCTCGGGTTATACATAGTTACATTACAGGATGTTCAGTAAATACAGAACTGTGAGGCATACGTGCTAGTATAATGTGAGTTATTGTCCGCGCATTTGAGTGAATATATTGAGAAACACCGCAAAAGAAACAGTCAAAATGTCAGGTTTCTTGTCACATATTAGAACGCAGGACTTCGAGACACAAAACACGTGTTTATACGTGTATGTCAAGATTTGTTGTGATGTAAAAACAAAAGAAGGTTTTTGTGAAGGTGCTCCAGTTCATAGTCTTCTGGTTGTCTTACCATTTAGTGTTGCGTCGACGTTTCGGGGGGGGGCAGGAAGAGTGTTAAAGGCGACTCAGCAGTGATAAGTGTGAAGCTCTGTTTAGGTTACGTTGATGTGGCCAGGCAGAACCACGAGAGCGGGCGAGTTGTTAAGTTCCAGTTGGTAAAACTGCGAACAGCGAAATGGAAAATGCTAGAAAGAAAATCTATGTATGCAATCGAAATACGTAACAACAGTAGTGACGTCAGCAACTTGGACTGAATTCTTTCAGCAACGAAGCAATTGAAGAAGCATCGGTTTAAATTCCTAGCCAAGAACGGAGTGACTGGAGATTTAGAATGACTTTAAATGCATTCATGACCCTGCAAATTACGGGGGCCAGTTTCGAAAGTTTAAAATGGAGGAAGAAAATTCTTCCGAAACGCCGGTGTCAATGAACAGTAATAAACATATTAAACCAGTAAGACAAAAGAAAAGTCGCCGTGATGAGCAACTGAAATCTCACACCAGCGAGAAAGCTCCTTAAAAGGTTGAGGTGGCGTCTATTGATTTTGAAGTGTAACCTCAATGTGCTGTTACGTAAGTGAAGGAGAGGAAGTGGGAGAGCTTTAATACGAACCCCCAAGTAAAATTAACGGAATGTGATTACCAGCCTCCTCTACCGTTCAGCTTAACCTTACCCATTAAGGTAACGAGGTACTAATAACAAAAACACAACGCCAAACATCGTGCAGAATATTAAGACCGAGTCAGTTGACTCCCCTGCGCTCTGGTGGCCGAGTTGCACATTAATTAACAGCCGTGGTTCAAAGCTTAGTATAAGGACAATGAGACGAAAGCCGGTTTGTGTTTAGTAAGCTTTTGGAAGTAATTAGTAATTTCCTCTTCTGTTGCCTGTTATTGTAAGTGCCATTGTGAACATCCTACATCGCGACTTTTGATTATTTTGTTTTATTCTGTTTAGAAAGTTATGAAGTTACAAATAATTCGGAGGTAACAACTTCAGATGAAGTTTTTGTTGTGTCTAAACTAAGGCACTCAGTCTGTAATCATTAATCACACATGTCAAAGAGTATTGGATTTGTGTAAGCATAAATTTAAACTGAAGCAGCATGAAAATCCTCAATACGGAAAGTTTACTTAGCAAAGTAAATTTACTGAACTCTAGCCTTCTTACATTCATCACACCGAACGGCGCCTTTCTAATTGAGTAAGGCAATTAACGTTACTTTTCTGCTTCTTTTTTTTTCAAAAATACAGTCGAACCCGTTTATAACGACATCGGTTTAGTCGACACCTCGTCTATAGCGTCAGATATTCTGTGGTACCAATTAATTCCTCACTGGTAATCACAACGTTACACTACTCGGTTATAACAACACTAGTTTATGGCGACACAGACTAGTCAGTCCATTTCATGACGTCATAACCGAGTTCGACACTACTTCGTTGATTTGAAGCTGGATTTTAGGGTAAATAAATTTATTTAAGCTTCTCGTTCCCTCTGTCTATCCCTGTACATTATTTTCTTTCCAGAGCAGATGTGTGTGTCATTCTAAATAGGGCTTGCTGCGTAAAGTGTAAACATTAAATGTTGTTCTTGCTTTGTGATTAACTTAGCTGATGACTCGGGTAGTTACGATCCGTCGAAACGTCGGTTACTACTCGCCCAATGACGTGGCATTACTTGTTATGTCTTCAGTTGGAGGGAGGAATGGTATGCCTTAACATTTTAAAGTCTAGCGGTAACTTTACATACCACCAGGTTTAACATTAAAAAATTCTACGTGGTGCCCACATTGCGTTTATGTGTTTTGTACGGATCTCAGAACAAACAGCAACTTTTGCCTTATAAAACATTAAGAGACTGGTTTTTATAACCGAAGTGGAGAGTGTTTACAGCGCGGTACGCACTGAGTCCTTATATAAAACAGATACGCTTCGTCTTTACAGGGTTAATTTGGGGCACATTTCTGATGTTTATCTTTAGGTACTGAGGAAATCCATGAGTACATTAGGGTAGCCCGTCTCTGACCCAACGACGATGCAGAGTTCTACGCGCTTGACTGGGACATTCGGTGCTTGGAGACAAGAATTGCAGTAGGAAAGCCAGTTAATAATGGTGCACAGTTCGGTTCCATGAAACGTAACTAACCAGTAGTCACTGTGAGAGTGGGCAAGCGTTGTATTTCCCTGGAGTAAAAGTTAAAAGGCAATTTGATTGGTTACAATCTCGTTAGAGGAACGTGGGGTGCAGAGCGCCAAGCGGGAGGATGTCGTTACACAGCACTGTACATTAAATGACGAATACACTTGCTTTTTCAATAAACACACGCCTTCGACGTTTATTATTCAACTATTTGGAATGATGATGATGATGATAATAATAATAATAATAATAATAATAAAATATGGTAACAGCTGTTTGTAAACAGGAAGCCTTTCCTATAAACAAATTTCCTTTACATGTTCTGTATGGCTACGTGATTATGGCCATGGTGATTGGCCGAAACATGTTGCAGTATGTTATGTGACGTTCTACTAAGTGTTGTCTTATATGGATCTTCTAATGCATTGTTACGTAACCGTGAGTTTGGTTCTGTTTTGGGAGCTTTTTACATCGTGTTACATCGTGTTGTGTTGCATCAATTTTGAGTGTGAAAGCGAGTGGTAAGCAGTTGGATGGATGACCAAAATGGAAGTGGAACTTAACCTTTTAAAGCCTAGCGGTAACTTTACGTACCACCAGGTTTAACATATGTGTTTTGTACGAATCTCAGAACAAACAGCAACTTTTGCCTTATAAAACATTAAGAGACTGGTTTTTATAACCGGATTGGTGAGTGTTTACAGCGCGGTACGCACTGAGTCCTTATATAAAACAGACACGCTTCGTCTTTAAGGGGTTAATGAAGTTAATTCCCAAACATAAAATATATTACTAGAAATGTTACGGTATTAGAATAAGGAACGAGGCTACCTGAAATTCTTAACCTCACAGCTCCATAGCTTCTATCCACGTGACTGTCCAGAACCACCATAGATCTTTGTCAATTCAGAAGTAAACCGTCCTGCCTTGCAGATGTAACACAAAGGCGTAGACAATCAGGACGACCACAGGCTTCATGACGTGACAGTACGTCACCCCGAAGATTGGGGTCGTCACGATGAATTCCTCAAAATACATGCACAACTGTCCAACTTTCTAACTTTTTATATTTTGAATGTTGTTTCTTCGTCCCAATTTCACTCCATCAGTTTGTTGTATCTCAATGAAACAATAAACTCGCTTTGCTGATGAAGTGTCAGCTGTTTGATCTGGGTCTAGACGTTACACATTTCCACGTATCTGTCCATCAACAAACACCTTACATTCCAGCTCACTCCATAACAGTATTCTGACCTTCACACATCAGCAGACAATGTCTGCCTTATTACATAAGTATGGGGTTCCGCAACATAACAGTTCTTACGTCATTTCTCCATACGTTATAAGTTTAATTTATAGCAGTATTTTGTAAAGTTTACAGTTAAACAGTGTTGATAAAATTCACCACGTTACAAGACATTATGTAAATTGGTACGTAGTCACCAACGTTTCGAAAGAGTTTTTTGACTTCATTTTCAGGGAAGGACACTCTTCTGTGATACGAAGAGAATTACTGTGAGGATGGAGACATTTTCTTCGGTAACGTTGGTACTTATGTACCAATATACAAGGGTGTACAAATGTTCCAAAAACGTAGGGGCCACCTCAAACATCCATTCTCCAGAATGGTGACATGAAGCAAGTTCCATATTGAGGAACCTTGAATATTGGGTGACACCAGACAGGGTTGAGTCGCCAGGGATTTGCACACCCCTGGCTGTACTTATGGCGTCATGTCCAAGCATACTAAGCCTTTAGCAAACCCTCAACGAGAAGTTCAAGTTCCCTGACTTTCTTTTTTCGTATCAGTTTAGTGTTTACACCTGAATCAAATTGTGACCTCGAAGCTGGAAGCGGCACGTTTCTCCAAACCACAGAACAGACTTACTGTGGGGTGTACGAACCCCGACGACCATCTGAAGAGGAGGCGTCTTCTAAACGTGAAAACTTGTGTGTCCAGCCTTAAAGCTCTGAAGCATGGGGACAAAGAGCGCAGTTCGTTGTTCTATACGAGAGTGGCAATTCCTTATCCCTCACCCTGTATCTATATAGAACATCATCTCTTGAACCCGAGTGCAGCAATTTGTCCAGTGGTCTGTTCTTTCCTTCAGAGCTCCCTTCTCCCTCCCCTGGCAAGCCTTCGGGAACACCCCCCCCCCCCCGTGCCTTCACTTTTCATCTCAGTGGAGCACGTCGGGATTTACCAGGAACTCCCTCGGCCCTCTCCCTGCGGTCTGCCGATAAATCACCTGTACACCGGACCCCTTTTGCCTCTTACACTGCCTCATGCACCATCAAGGGCCCTGGCAATTAGTTCCTTTCCCGATTCTTCACAAATTGTTAACCACATAATTGATATTCTACCACGAAGAAGGAGGCAGCTCATACCTTCGAAAGATTGTTATCCACCCTCATGGAATCACAGTACGAAAAGATTCCATATATGTTGACATCATAGTGTTCTTGTTGCTTTGTTCTGCTTCTTTGTAATCTTATTTAACGACGTCGTGTTTAGTTTATAATATATTGCAACCCGTAGATGATGGTTAGGAAGTCGGGGATTTTAACCTTTTAAAGCCTAGCGGTAACTTTACGTACCACCAGGTTTAATATTCAAAAATTCTACGTTCTGCCCACACAGTGTATTTATGTGTTTTGTGTGGATCTCTGAACAAACAGCAACTTTTGCCTTATAAAACATTAAGAGACTGGTTTTTATAACCGAAGTGGAGAGTGTTTACAGCGCGGTACGCACTGAGTCCTTATGTATAAAACAGATACGCTTCGTCTTTAGAGGGTTAAAGGATATGGAAGTGTAAGGATGGGATGAGCGAGGCATTTGGCGCACGTGGTAGAGGGGAGAAAACATACAGACGTTTGGTGGTGAAACCGGAAAGAAAGAGACCACTTGATTTCACCAGGAGTAGATGGTATATTAACCCTTTAAAGACGAAGCGTATCTGTTTTATATAAGGACTCAGTGCGTACCGCGCTGTAAACACTCTCCTCTTCGGTTATAAAAACCAGTCTCTTAATGTTTTATGACGCAAAAGTTGCTGTTTGTTCTGAGATCCGTTCAAAACACATAAACGCAATGTGGGCACCACGTAGAATTTTTTAATATTAAACCTGGTGGTACGTCAAGTTACCGCTAGGCTTTAAAAGGTTAATATTAAAATAGCAAACAGATTTTAAAGCATATTATAGGAGTAAGTGGATATGGTTAATACGGCTCGGAACTGGACTTAGGGTGGGGCTAGTATGACCGCGGTATTGAAAGGTCGGGGGCCGATCCCAGTGGGCGCTTAGTCTAAGGCGTGGGTCTGCGGTCGCTCGCTTGCTGGGATTATGGGTTCGAATCCCGCCGGGGACATGGATATCTGTCTGTTGAAAGTGCTGTGTGTTGTCAGAGGTCTCTGCGTCGGGCTGATGACTCGTCCGGAGGAGTCCTACCGAGTGTGGTGTGTCTGAGGCTGATCTCAAAGTCTCAACTATGAGGGGGCCTGGCCCAGTATGTCTGGGTCCGTAAAATTTAGAAATTTCTTGACTGTGTGAGAAAATATTGGCTACTCAATAAGTAATCTGCTCCATGGAGATAGTTACTTATCTCGTAAGCCTCAGATCCTATGTTTGGGCCGAAACAGTTGAGAAAATATGAAATATTTTTTGTTTAGAGCACAAGTGAACCGACAAATTTGAATTAGGCAGTAGAGTTTGCTTCTCCTGGCAGGTGAGGGTTTTTCATATGGCCATTAAATTTGTTTTCTGCAGAGTTTGCATGTGTTACATCATGTTGCCGCCAGATTTCTCTGCTTTCCTCTCTTCATCTTGATTAGCTGCGTCCTTATCGCCACGCGCTGCCTGTTACATTTCCCGGGTTGTAAATTAAGTTAGATGGCAGCACTTGGAACTCAGCAGCAAGCAGTAACCTTCCCCAATCTCCGATTTTCAGCAGAAATTATTTTCTTTCCTATTTTTTTAAGGGAGCTCATAAAGTCTACGTGCGAGGTGTTGAAAATAGTTTAAAGTGCCGACAGATGGCAGGGCAGGATTATTTTCACGATATTTTTTCTCCCCTTCAACTTTGTAAGGGTTTTTGAGGACCGGTTTAAAAACGACACATCTCGTGCGTAGCATGGAAAGGCAGTTCCTTGAGAAGTACTAAGTGGATTGAATTTATTTTTGGTTTATTTCATTACTTTCCATCTATTTCTAGCTCTCCCCAGTTATTTCCTTAATTCATGGGTTTCCCATCAAATTGTGGTACGTATGTCCCATTTCCTCATGCTACATTTATGCACCTCTTAACCTTCTGTTCATAATTTAATGACCCTAACAAAACGAAGTAAAACATGGAGGTTATGTAGACCTTGCAGGCATATATGGTTTCTTTATTTAAGCTTTATTTGTTTATTTACGGCTTATGTAACTATGTTGTAATGTCTGAGAATATACAGGGCGGTGCAAATTCACTGACATTCGAGGTTCAACAACATAAAGTTTTGTCTAAGACATTTTCATTTACATTGACGATAGTAGGCAGCTTTGTGAGACGACAAATTCAAGCGATGCGAAAAAATTAAAAAATATTTCAAAATAGACTCATTGCAATATTTACAGTTCATATAGTCAATAAATGTAACTGTTGGATTAGTGAAATTCAATTGACATGTTGCCTATGTTGTCAAATGCATTTTGCATCACCCTGTATAAAGTCGAAAGTTTGATCGATAGGTGAACAATGACCTGGCACAGGTATAACAAAGAACTGAATTTTACCTAATTACAGGCAGTAGTAATGTGTTTGGTTGTGGAGCTGAGGGAAATGTAGAATCTTGTTGGTAAGATTGCGCAGTGTCCCTGTCGAGATTCGAACCGGACGCTTTCCTACCGTAAGTCAGAATTTATACCGTTCGAATCGCTTTGGGCTGTGTGACTTCAGTTCTAATATGTCCGAATACCTTCCCCAACAACAGGACAAATTTACAGGAAGGCCACTTTTTATGTCGATAATTGCTGTCAATATTTGCCAGCGCTGTGGCTGGAACATTATTTCATCTACATGGAGTACTTGTCGCTTAGAGGAAATCTAAATCGGACGTGTAAGTCGTGTTATGTACAGTATTCAGACATTTATAGTCCTCTGCTATTATGTCCGGCATAACGTAAAAGACACAATGTTTAACGGGATTTATATTAACGTAACAACCAGAAACTGCAAATTGTACCTGCTTGGGGTTTGAGGTTATTGTGGCAGTAAATACGCAGATTTATGTCGACTTGGGTCTAACACCCTGTAGCTGATAAACTTTAAATGATGCATAACCGTTCATTGAACTGTTAGACATGGTGACTATAACTAATAAATACACACAAGTGTATGAAAATATATTGTAAACGTAGTAATACGTCCTACATGTTTCGGTCGTTCATGTGGCCATCCTCAGGGAGGTGCGTATATTAAGCTGTAATAAGTACTTTAAACCATGCGATTTTTAATATTTAATATTTTACATACGCGTTGGTTCACATAACTTTTGTAAGACCGCAATGTATTTATTCTTCGTAACGCACCTCCCTGAGGATGGCCACATGCGTGGCCGAAACATGTAGGACCTATTACTACGTTTACAATATATTTTCGTAACACTGTGTGAATTTGTTGATTTTAGTTACCGTATCTATCTTGTAGCTGATAATTTGTTCATTTTCACCTCTAAGATTATGGTAGGATGTTGTATTTAAATGGCGGTAAGCTTGTACCAGTGTTTTGTAGCTATCTATCTTGATGTGTCTGTCACTGTCACTGTTGCCATGTTGATGGCTACTTTATTACCGGTCTTTGGAGACAGTGTTTAGAGNTAACTAACTAACTAACTAACTAACTAACTAACTAACTAACTAACTGCATGGAGCGGAGGCCTTCTTGAGAAGCTAACAGTTTCTCAGCTAGTCAAGAAATTCCCCGCATTTTATGATACCCGGAGTTAATTACCGCATTCACAAGAGCCCGCCACCTGTCCCTATCCTGAGCCAGCTCAATCAGTTGATGCTGTATGGGGAAATAATCGCTGTTTGTTCAGCAATCCATACAATGCACATAAACACGTTGTGTGAGCAGAACTGATTAAGGTTAATGGAAGTGATTCATATGGCAGCCGCTGTGTTTTAAGCGTGTTCTTGTAGAAATCGCTTGATATTTACACATGGTAGCGCAATAGCCACGTGGTCGTACCTTTCTTGGAATATCTTTCATTAATTATGTGAAGAAGCCGGGACAGGTCAGGCATTGCAGTTAGTAGGGTACAGGCTGTGAGATGGGGCAGTTTACCAACTGTTATTATGCTTATCAAAACACAGGTGGGTCACAGAGTTACAGTGCGTAAGGCGTACTGTAGGAAAAGTAAAGACCTAACGCAACTTTATTCTGAATACAGGAAGGAAAATACCCTAAGGGGGATAAGGAAGCGTAAGCAATAGTCTGGTTCGGTGTGGAGTTCAGGTGTGACTATAGTACGCTTCTAGTGTGTGAGTTTTGATTTAATACTTTTGAGGTCGCTGATGGAAAGTAGTCGTACGTAGCGAAGGTAAATGTAAAGTGTACCGTATAACAGGCCATGAGGGCCTAGAGGGGGGGGGGGGGGTAGAGGTATAGCTCTGCTGTTTCTTTAACCTCGGCATAAGGTGGGGGTGAGTCGTCAACGCCACACTCCGGTCTTTTTACCTGCGGGAAAGAAATCCGGTACCCCAGGGCTGTGCAGTTGGTACACAAAGCTCCGACTCCGACTCCTCGACTTTTAAAACTCCGACTCCTCGACTTTTAAAACTCCGACTCCTCGATTTTTAAAACTCCGACTCCTCGATTTTTAAAACTCCGACTCCTTGATTTTTAAAACTTCGACTGCGACTCCTTCATGAAAGCTCAATATGTATTAATAATGGTAAACCTATAAGACATTTCATCACCACCACGTGAATCATCAGGCTACTGTTTAGACTTATAACCTATATTTAAGTATAAGTCTAATGGTTATTGTAGCTATCAGGGCTCTGGATTTGGAGTATCTAGTTAAGATTTTAAACTGAGGTCGGAGTCGGAGTCGGTAAAAATGTACCGACTCCGACTCCACAGCCCTGCGTTACGCATTGTACAGGAGGCTCGGTAGCCCCCAGAACCTGTTTCGATTTGTGTGGATAATCTCTCTCCTACCGGGATTCGATCCCCAGACCATCCAGTCCATGACAAGTCAAGCCTTAACTAGTACTATATTATGCTCATTGTCAGTCCTGCTATACGTACATGCAGACTTTGTTCGTGCTGTTATATCTCCATAAATGTGGACGGTTTTACGAGCCCGAGTACAAGCAGCGCGATCAAGCTATAGGCTGGGGTCGGGGTGTGTGTGGGGGGGGGGGGGGGAGATTTGCGATACTTAAAAGAGAGCCTCGCCAAAGGTGTATCGCAGTCTTGGATATTGTAAGCCACCGGACGAGCAAATTATACACAGCGAGCATCGCGAACACGAGCACGAATAGTCTTTACTCACCTTAAGGAAATGCCACGTTGTTACGTAAAAACAGAGCACAAAATCTTTCTCCGACTTTGAACAAGATGATTTAATTCTGTAACCTTTTAAAGCCTAGCGGTAACTGTACGTACCACCAGGTTTAACATTAAAAAATTCTACGTGGTGCCCACATTGCGTTTATGTGTTTTGTACGGATCTCAGAACAAACAGCAACTTTTGCCTTATAAAACATTAAGAGACTGGTTTTTATAACTGAAGTGGAGAGTGTTTACAGCGCGGTACGCACTGAGTCCTTATATAAAACAGATACGCTTCGTCTTTAAAGGGTTAAAGCACAATGGTTTCTAAATGCGCAATATACACTGATGTTAAAAATATCTGCATTTTCTCCTCAGAGCGTGACATTTTATTTCTTTTGCATTCTCTGTGCGGTACGGACTAAATTGTTCTATATTATTCAGACGTATTTCAGCCTTCAAAGTGATAACAGTAACGCCTTAGATTGCCTGCTTCAGATTCCACCCAGTTAGATTCAAAGCAGGGAAAAGATTTCGCTGTCTATCTAAGCTGACGTTGACGTAGCGTCATGAAATGTAACATGACCCCCAACTACCAAGATACTTACCCACAAAACACTGACAATAATTTAACTGATTTGGCGCTATATGCGGTTGATTCGGTGTCTTTAAATAACCTATGAATCATTCACTTAACGCTTCACCATGTTCACCCGTATCAGTGCTCATGCTGCATTTGATTACACGCCGATAGCTGCAGGACGCTTTTACGGCACCCAAAAATAGCGTGCTTCGACGTTAGTGGACATAGAGAAAGAAATGACGCAACTCCGTATGAAAATAATACGTACCATAACTGAAATCCGAACTCGTATAATTATGACCGTTACGCCCCGCAGAGCTGTATTTTAAATAATACATTAAGGTAAAAAAAAGGTAAAGCAGTCCCATTACAGGCCTGGACAGGCCCACAGGGTTCCAGGAGGTCGAGGCTCCCAGATTTCTAGACAGTCGGCACATGAAGGTGGTAAGGTTGTCAGCCCTACGCACCGGCCGCGTTTACCCCCCAGGAAATATTCCTGGTACTCATTTCTGTTAGAGGCTGAGTCGACCCCAGGGCCATAGTGCGACCGACAGGATTATGCCAATGAAAAAATCCACTGACACCATCGGGAATCGAACCCGCGACCTGCTGGTTTGTAGCGCAGCGCCTCAACCAACTGCGCCCCGCCATAAATATATTTATGGATTTTTATGTTGCTTCCAAGGGAAGAAGGCTATTGCAGAGTTCCTATTGAATCGAACCGTGATCTGTCCCTTCCGACCCCTAACCCTAGTTCTGATTGGTCACATTCCACGTACCTCTCCTACGTAATCGAAGCACGTCGACCATAATCTCTTCACAGTTTACTTGGAAAGAAATTCTTCGACCCTGAGGATGGAGACAGCATTTTCCTCCGAAACGTCTGTGTTAGTTTACAATACTAAACGGTGTCAGTTCACAGGAGACTATAATACGAACAATCCCAGCTGTGGTAATCTGAACATTTGTATAGTAGTGTACACTTTTAGTGACTTTTGTGTCATTGAGTTGGTAGCTCTGATGAGATCGATGCGTCAGTGCAATGAGTTGTAGAGCGGGTTACGGGGAAGCGAGAGGGAGCAAAGTGGAGGGGTGGAGGTTACGTCATGCAGGAGAGAGAGAGAGAGAGAGACTGTTTTCGTTTGTTTATTACACTACATCTGCTTGAAATGTCTTGTCAGGGAACTATAAATACAGGTCTCAGTCCGTTGCCCTTATTTGTTACAGAGTTGCTCTAAAAACATTTATTCTGCTTGTGCTAAATTTACGTCGAATACTAAAGTTTATTGATGTCCATTATTGTTGACTTCATTGATAAGACAACTTTCACGCCTGTACCAGACTCGAAATTTTTGTAAAGTTCTCGTTTGTTTATGTTTACTTTTCAAATTGCGAATCCATAATTAACTACACGCAGCGGAGTTACTCTTGAGAAGCTGACAGTCCTCAGCTAGTGAAAATATTACCTCCATTTTACGGAATCAGAAATTTAATTCCTGTGTTTACAATAGCCCACCACGTGCCCCTATCCTCAGCCAGATGAACCAAATCTACACGTAATTCGTCTATTTAGTTCAGATTCATTTTAATATTATCATTTAATATAAGCTGTGATTTGTCAAGCGTTATGTGTGTTCTGTGCATTAGGAACTGTGTGTTTTTAAATATCTTATAAATTAATTTCAGACATCTAATACAGTCGAACCCGGTTATAATGACATCGGTTTACACGACACCTCGTCTATAACGTCAGATATTCTGTGGTACTAATTAATTCCTTACTGTTAAACATAACACTGTAGTCCTCGATTATAACAACACTCGTTTATAACGACACAAAATATTCAGTCCCTTTCATGACGTTATAACCGAGGGCGACTGTAGTTGTAAATTGTTTCTTCAGAACGTGCCGACTTGTTGTACTATCAACAAAATATTGACGTTACATTATCGATTGTTTGTATGTGCAGATGATTATTTCATGGTCAGATATATATATATATATATATATATATACATGCGTGGACGCCACATTTATCGACACCTCGCTTGCTCGATTATCCGGCATATCCTTGACACATGCAAAGAAAGATAAGGCAGGTTTGTACTGGGTAAAATATTTACTCCGCAGGATTTGAAAGCATGTACGACGCACGAACTGAGTAACAGTTTCAAGGTTAGGTTGCAGATGGGTTGAAAACAACTCTGCGGATTCGCACACTGCACCCATAACCCTTTAAAGCCCAGTGGTCACTATATGTACCACCAGGTTTAACATTCAACAATTCTACTTTCTGCACACACAAACTAACTAACTAACTAACTAACTAACTAACTAACTAACTAACTAACTAACTAACTAACTAACTCCATGGAGCAGAGGCCTTCTTGAGAAGCAAACAATTTCTCAGCTAGTCAAGAAATTCCCCGCATTTTATGGAACCCGAAGGTTCATTACCGCATTCACAAGAGCCCGCCACCTGTCCCTATCCTGAGCCAGCTCAATCCAGTTCATGCCCCCCATCCCACTTTCCGAATATCCATCTTAATATTATCCTCCCATCTACGCCTGGGTCTCCCAAGTGGTCGCCTTCCCTCGGGTCTCCCCACCAAAATCCGGTATGCACCTCTCCCCTCCACCATACGTGCCGCATGCCCCGCCCATCTCAGTCTTCTCGATTTGATTACCCGAATAATAGTTGGTGATGAGTATAGGTCATTAAGTTCCTCGTTATGTAGTCTTCTCCAATCCCCTGTCGCCTCGTCCTTCTTAGGCCCAAATATCCTCCTCAGCACTTTCTGCCCACACAGTGTATTTATGTGTTTTGTGTGCATCTCAGAACAAACAGCGATTATTTCCCTATACAGCATTAACTGACTGGTTTTTATAACCGAGACGGAGTGTGTTTACTGCGCGGTACGGACTGGGTATTTATGCCTATAATTCTACGTTCTGCCCAC
>BLKM01000519.1:534146-545615 GCA_013340265.1 Coptotermes formosanus
TTACTGCGCGGTACGGACTGGGTATTTATGCCTATAATTCTACGTTCTGCCCACACAGTGTATTTATGTGTTTTATGTGGATCTGAGAACAAACAGCGATTATTTCCCTATACAGCATTAACTGACTGGTTTTTATAACCGAGATGGAGTGTGTTTACTGCGCGGTACGGAGCGCGTCTTTAAATAAAACTGTTTACGCTTTATTTTTAACGGTTCGCCAATCCCAGCGGCCGCGCGATCTAAGGCGCAGGTCTGCGGCCGAGTGCTCTCTGGGATCGTGGGTTCGAATGCCACCGGGGGCATGGATGTTTGTCTCTTGTGAGTGTTTGCGTTGTCAGGTAGAGGTCTCTGCGATGGGCCGATCCCTCGTCCAGAGGAGTCCTACCGACTGTGGTGTGTGTCTGAGTGTGAACAAGTGAACATAAACAACCTCGACATCTACTGTGAGTAGGTAGAAGAGGTAAGGACTGCGGAACGGAACGAAACTTTAACGGGTTAATGAATGTCGACCCTGATAGCCCTATAACCCTTCGGTAATCATTTGCGCCTTTATCCTAAATCGATACCTGTTTAAAACCAATTTTTGTTGAACCCCATTTGAGAGAGTTTTGCATGGACTTCTATAAGTTATTCGAACTTAACTGTATGAAATGTCCTACCTTTTTGCTCTATTTCCTTCTTTTTTCTTTGTAATATTCCTCCCCTCCTCTGACTTTCTACCTTCCTCTCTATCCCTTCACTTCTTTCTTTATGATTTCCAACCTTCTAATAGTATTATATTAAATTATTGGCGTATATTCTGTCGATGGCCAGGTTTCATTCTTTGTCGGTTGTGGGAGAGTGATTATTTTAAATGAATCTCAGGAAACACAACACGGTATAAAGGTTTATGGACAAAATATTACAATTATTGAAGCATAATATTTGCTTTTAAGTACCTGGTTGATGTTATCGTAGTCTAAGCCTTACAATTATAGCTGGTTGTAGGCAACTTTATAGATTTGCCACCTTGTATTCAAGAGGGGGGCAAAGGGTTTCGAACAAAGGCATGTTTGCAGCTTACACATGTCAGATGAAAATCACTGCACACAAACAATGGATCCATGGAACCCTGGGATTTTTCACTGTGGCAACATTGCTGTTTCCCTACTGAATAATGTAGCAAAGGTGACCCAATAATCGCCACAGAACAGCATAATCTAGGCATTGAAACGGCACAGGGATATTTTATTTACCTGATTTCGGTTACGTAATATCCCGCTGAGGATAGCGTGCCGAGCTACGCTTCTTGTTTTTGGGTGCCGCCGTGTTCATGCATTCTGCGAAACTTTCCACTGTTATTCCCGGCCTATCCTCACCGCGACCTCATTATGTCTAGTCCCTTTCATCCATAAAAAAAGAGCACTTCCTGACCATTTTATGCATAAAAAAAATAAAATGACTCTAATTTGTGTGTTTATTAAATTACCCGGCATTCCGCTAACTGCATGAATCATTCATATGAAAGTTGGCGCCGTGTGTTCTTCCCAGCGTACTCAATTATAATTAAAGATGATGTTTGGGTCATTTCCGTGGCTCTTCTGAATACATTTTTTTAGGTTCACAGCCATTAACCTTTAACAGCGGTTTTAAATTTTGGTAAGGGGGCACTCCTGTCTGGTGCCGAGGCGAACAATATATGCAGCTATACAGTAATGCCTTAGTTTACGAGCTTAATTAATTCGTCTAGAGGAGCTCGTGATGCCAAAATAGTAAAATTGAAATTAATTTCTAATTACTTCTCAAGGTATAAATTTTAATTAGTTATTGGGATCAAATATTTCTGCCCAGATCTATAAAGTTTACTTTAATAAAGTGCATAAATGCTACTTTTGTACTGAACAAATAATACTAAATGTAATTTACTACATTAAAACGCTCTGCTACGTTAAATTATTCATGAACAATTCATGCATAATTAAGTTTATATAAAAAATGCATAAAAATTCTGTACCATCATTGTTTTATATATATGATAACAACTGCGATGCTGCTGCTTCTGCGCAGACCACTGTATGATGCGGCGATGTTCTGCGCATGTGAGTAGATTCGCGATTCGAGGCAGCCGAGAATAGGCGCCGGGATATACAATCAGTTTTTGAGAGGAAGGAGCTTGTATAAGGGAAAGTTGGCTCGCGCATTTAAGAACAGGTACTGAAGTGTGCGTATCGGGTAAGCGACAATTCGTAAACCGATTTGTCGTACACTGAGGCTTTACTGTTTCTGCAGTTCCACACGCCTGAATTTGGTGTTGGTTACCTCAAGCATAAGCGAAACGTTATTATAATTATTAGTCCTATGTTTGTTACTATTATTATATGCAGTGACATCTTTTTTGTTGATTTTTATCTTGGTGTGCCTTAGTATGTCTCAATATTTTGCCTCGGCCGGCATTGGATCCTCAACTCAAGCAGATGAACTGTGAGACTTGAGTGTGTACCAGTCTACGGAAGAAGATTCAAATTTTTCGGAACTATGTTTTCCGTACATATGAGAACAAGTCTGCTCCGAAACGTCGGCAGTCCATTAACACGGCTTGGATCAAGAGGGGGGGGAGGGTTTGCTACTCAGTTCAGATGTAGTTCGGAGCTCACCCATTCTCTTTACCCGACATTTGACCCCATCATGAGCAACCTATTTATTTAAATCATTAGATCCCAGCGTCCACTTTTGAAGACAGTAAAGGTAAAGCAATCCCATTACAGGCCTGGATAGGTTCTGAGGGTTCCAGGAGGTTGAGGTTCCCAGATTTCCAGACAGTCGGCACATGAAGATGGTAAGGTCAGCCTTACGCAGGAAATATTCCTGGTACTCATTTCCGTTATTCCAATGAATGAAAAATTCCAATGACGCCATCGAGAATCGAACCCGCGATCTTCCAGTTTGTAGCGCAGTGCCTCAACCAACTGCGCCACCGCGGCACCTTTGAAGACAGTAGATAAAATATTTTTTTTAAGGAAAAAAGCGTAGCTTTTATATACTTTTCTTCTCGTGCCTTTTACAAAGTGAACTCTCTTAACACTCATCATATTATACACAGTTCCTTTTTATCTATAATTCTCGTATTTGTGGCATCTAGGATTAATTTTAATAATACCGTCTCCTCAACCCTTACGACCTGAAATTAGGTGTGCATAGAGACGTAGTAGTTGAAAACAGCTGGCTGTAAAGGTTTCCCATTCATTCACGTAAGGGCGCAAAGAGATCCAGTTTCCGAAACGATGTGTTACTCTTTTGTTCACTCTGGAACAATAGAAGATGGCTTTACGTCCAGCAGTAAAGTTAACCTAAATGTGTGATTGCTTCCGACAATCGGAACTTGAAGTCAAGTAATATTGATTTCTGCTCCCTGAGTTCAATGTGCTTGAATACATGTAAATACATGGAGTGAGCTGTAAACAGGAATAAGAAATGAAGCGTCATACTATACTTGTTCTTTAAGTTTAGTATTGAAGCTCCATGTAAAGTACAGCATTCGTTAACTTTGATGAACATAATCCCTTCTTCTATTGAAAGTGCGTAGTAGTATGTATCTATTAGTTTCCTGCTTCCTCGCTAGATGGTAGCGATATGTTTATCACAGTGCAGACTCTACACGCTTCAGTCTTTCCCACCAGTTGGCGCAGTTACCCAGTGCGTCCGCCGAGAGTGAAAGAGAGAAAGTACATAGATTTGGGTTTTGATAGTGACAGCTATTTTAATTATTTCTATATGTATTTTTGATAATACGTATTTAAAAAGATGTGCGCGTTGTGTTCGTATGTCTTATTTAAGATGTGACAGTGTGTGAAAGACTTGGACTGGTTTGTAGTGTGTTTCGTTTAAAGTAAGCTGACTAATTTGAAGCTACTGTATTTCAGAGTGTGTTGCTGCACACATGTTCACTTATGCATGCATAAGTACTGTTGTTTTTGTGATATGAGGCACAGGGCGGGAAGATGCGTTTGCTGAAGAGTTATTCTTTTCGTACGCCATCATGTTGTTACTAATCTACTCTAGGCGAGGTTTAAGGTTATGTCGTACACTGAGGTAGTTTTACATACGTCTGATTAGCCCAGGCCTTTTATTTGACCAATTTAAATTAATCGTGTATAGTATTCTGACTCAAAATCAGTACTTCTAAGTGAATGTTTGACTTGTAAATAAACAACTTAGGCAACTCAGTTGCAAGACGTGTAAGTTGTACAGTTTTTATCTGTGCACATTCCTACAAGCAGCCATTAACTTCTAATGATTCTCAGTACTTTTCTGTGATTCAGTTGTTTTGAAGCGTTTCTTACATTGAGGAAGTAAATGTAACATTGGTCAAGGTTAGTTGAAGTAACTTGTTCTCGCTGTATGTAAACATAATATCAGCACCGCAGCATATCATCTGCACCTTCAGGTGATTGGTTGATCATGCGTTATGGATTGGAAGGGCTGTGGAAGGAAATAGGCATTGCCTAATTTCAGGTAGTATTACAGCATTCAAGGAACGCCATGGAAAGCATTG
Organism: Coptotermes formosanus; assembly: GCA_013340265.1. Taxonomy (NCBI): domain Eukaryota; kingdom Metazoa; phylum Arthropoda; class Insecta; order Blattodea; family Rhinotermitidae; genus Coptotermes; species Coptotermes formosanus. Next base: position 538,678 of record BLKM01000519.1, read on the forward strand.
GTCATAAATAACTGTGCTGGCAAAAATTCAAAATATTTATCTCCCAAATAGAGGTTAGAAGTGCTAACCACCTGAGCCAACTTGATCGGTAAAAGTGGCCTAGCATACAAAAAGAATAAAAGAAAGAAGAATATGACAGCATTAACCATATATGACATTGGGTTGAGTTTGTTAGGTAATCCGTAAAGCATTTTGTTTATGTTTTGTGTATTAAGAAGTATAGAGTCATCTTAGAACATTTGCTTGACATTCATGTCTCTGCTAAATAAATATCAACAATATTTACAGCAGTGTAGAATTATAACTGTAGAATTGTAACAGTATAATGCAGTATAATTATATAAAAGTGATTGTTCGGAAATGTTAAACATGCAGGTACGTGAACAGCATAGGTACATTGACTGTGCTGTGAGCTGGATTGTGAGTCATGGTTCAATTCCAGGCAGGGGCAAGACATTTTTCTTTTCTTCTCAGCCTCCAGACTGGCTGTGGGGTGTATGCAGCCTCCTGTGCAATGCATATTTAGGCTCTTTACCCAGGCATGAAGATGATCATTCACCTGCATGTAATGTCAAAGAGAAGAATGTGTGGAGCTGTATGTATTCCCACATATGAATGTTTGTGCCATAGTGCTCAATGAAGCACTTTTGCCATAATTTCTACTGATCCACACTCTGTGAGGCATGGTGGTGGAGGGATACATGGAACAGATGTACAGAAGTGACTGGACCTAATGAACATATTGTCTTCTGGAGATGTGATATGTATTTACAATGTGTCACATCTTAGACAGTAATGTGTTTCATAACAGCCATGAGAACTTTCTAAAAAAACAAGGGATGATATAGTTGTGTGTAGTTGAGGCGCTTTAGTTCAGGGGTGCATGGTTTTTCCGGAAATCTAGGAGCCATCTCAAAATTCGAAGTGCCAGAAGGGTCCCATAAAGGGAATCCACAAATATTAGGCACCAGTGTACAGAATTTAGTTGCCCTGTGTGTGTTCACCACTCTTTTGTTACCGCAGTGAAGGCGCACAGGATTGCTATTCCTGCGTTAATCAACTGTCAGCTTGATATTGTATATATACATACTTTCTGCAATATATGTGAGTCCCTGGGTCTTTGCTGTGTTAAGTATTTCTTCCCTTGTCCGTAGATACTTATTGGTGTTTGTTGTGACACATACTGTATGAATATTTCTTTTGTTATAGTTGTGTTGAACTGTGGGGTGAGGAAGTTGCTGTGAGGTGAACGGTTGTGCCGCGGGGATCTTCGCATTGTAAGTTTGAAGATCATTAATTTTACACTTTATTATGTAAGGGAACCAGGATGGCTTGTTGATTGCAGTTTCTAGGCTACAGGCTGGATGACCAAAGAATTGGGTTATGATATGTGATGGAGGGAACAGATATTTCTCATCTGCAATACTTCAGGACTGACTGTGGGATCCACCCTGCCTGCTGTCTAGTCAGAAGCAGGGGCTGTTTCCTGAGGTGTAAAGCATTCAGTGTGGGAAGCTGATGACTCATCTTCGTCTATAAGAGTGTATGGAGATATGCGCGATTTCAGGCTTCTGCAACTGGTTAAACGAGGTCTTCATTTTTCTGGGATACTGCGCAGTATCCCAGAAGAGCAAAGACCTGGTGTGGAGGTATTATTGCACTGTGCCATGTGCCATCATGGTGTATGTGTGTGTTTCATTACTCCACATTTCAGCCATTTTCAGTTTTGAGTGCTGTCATCACACTTGAAAACACTCAAGTAGATTTGTCCATCAGTTAGAAGTTTCGTGTTAAAGCAACAATTTATGTAACATTTCTTCTAGCATCATTTTCGTTTTCTGTGGGTCGATGAACAGATGTCTCACCCACAGGCACTTACAGATTCATTAGTCTCTTGATCTGCTAAGAAGGGTATCTTGGCCTTGTGAAGATCCGACATCATTGGCATTGCTGCATAATATTGATATGACATTCAATGACATCAGCCTGATATTTTCTACAAGATTGGCATCCAGTTTTGATGTTATTAAGTCCTTGATTGGTAGATGAAGTTTTGGTGTAGAAATTTTAGCAGCATGTTAGATACGTTTTAACAAGCGAGTCATTTGTCATTTGTGTGACTCCTTTTTTGTTGTTTAGCTATGTTGTTATTGAAGCTGTTCCATTGTTTCTACATGCACTTCAGTAGCCACCTACAGGGTGACAAGCGCAGTGTAGCATTTTGTGTTATGATCCATGGTTGTTAATTTTTGTGGGTATATGCACAGTGAAAAAAATACATACCTTCTTAACCAAAAGATCTATGTATATTCTCACAGCAGTCCTGTAAGGACATTCAAAATTGCATTCCTGGTTTGCAACTTGTCATGTGCAGTTTCTCCATCCATGAAGTTTCTTCAGAAGTGTTGCTAATGGGTAGTGATGGAAGAAGTGCTGTATATTGTTGCGCAGTCTGTGAGCTGTGGTGTGACAGTTTCACAACTCAGTTTTATTAAACATGCTGCAACATAAAGAAGTGAGTGTCTCTTATCTCAACAAAAAGTGCCTAGCTATACCTGTAAATTTACTTCTCTGATACCAAGCAACTTGGTGTAACAGATGGGACATTAAGAATTCCTGAGATAAGAGTTTCAGATCTTGGCCATGTTACTGATAGAGGTCCTCATGATTTTCTGCAGTTTTTTGGAGTGATTGCCAGATAACATGCGATGAGTAAGGTGTAATACCTCCTTTCGTGTCCTAACATAACTGTGACTTTGTGGTGGTAGAAACCAAGGCTTTGAATATCTTTAATTCCAAAGTCAACCTTTGGATAGGCCTACACGTTAGTTCCGTGTATGTCCCACTCTCAGCATCTACTTCTGTAAGATCCATTTTAACCTTTTAAAGCCTAGCGGTAACTTTATGTACCACCAGGTTTAACATTAAAAAATTCTACGTGGTGCCCACATTGCGTTTATGTGTTTTGTACGGATTTCAGAACAAACAGCAACTTCTGCCTTATAAAACATTAAGAGACTGGTTTTTATAACCGAAGTGGAGAGCGTTTACAGCGCGGTATGGACTGAGTCCTTATATAAAACAGATGGGCTTCGTCTTTAAAAGGTTAATGTTATCTTCTTATATCCTTCTCTGTGTTACATGTGGTGATTTTCTAAGAGGTTTGAAGGTTGAGGTTCTCTGGGATGGTGTGTTGTGTAGTTGGGTATTTTGGTGGCAACATATCAGGGATCTGCTGCTTCCATAATTCAGGAGAGATTACTGGTTGTTCCTACAGATGGGGAACCCTGCCAAACAGTGACCATAGTATTTGTATTCACTGCCAGTTTAATTCCAGATGCCACATCCCAGGAGGTTTGCACACCATTAATGACCGTCTCCTGTATCGCAATTGCTGCAGTGTGGTCTTTGATTGAAATGTCATTATTAGATAACCTAAGAATTAGTGACATTTGCTTTAATGTAGCTCATGCACAGACAGACGGCCTCATGTTTTCTTTACGATTTCCTTATCACATTCATAACTTCATATCTTGTAAAGTTTGTTGACACAGTATTTACACATTTCATACTGATACCTGCCAAATACAGTAAGGTTTTAGATCAAAGTGCTGCCTGGTTTAATGTAATTTACGTAATCGATGATAGGTTTGAGACTGACGCCAGGCATTCTGGAAGTGTTATAAACTTTGGGTTATTTTAGTTGTATCGTGTTTGGATTGTTTGTCTCAAAGACAGACGTTGTTTTGTTCGATATTGCGAGTCTGCGCCAGTGACTGCTTCGTGCTGCCCCCAGCGTATGGTGGAGTGTGGAGGAACTATTTGGAATTGTAGTTGGAAGGTGGCGTACTCTGATGGCGGTTGGCGGAATTACAGTATCACCTTCTAATGGTGGGGCAGTTCGTGTGCGAAGGGGAGAAACAAAATGTGAAATCAATAGAACAGAAGACTGAGGGGGGTGGTTGGAGATATGCAGGAAGAGTTTTCAGTCCCCCTCTCTCAGCCTCTCTCGTTCAACCTTTTGACCGCAATTTCGTGCTTCATTGGAAAACGTGTGCTGTGTGCTTCTGTGCCACCAACAATAGCTGGGAGTAAAAAAAGTGTGTCGGTTCAGTGGGAGGGGAAATTTGGTTGTTTTGTTATTTTTTATGTATGTAATGTTACATTAGGAGGAAGTTCCGCTCCATTATGTGGCAGCTATTTACTTTCCAGCCATTACCTATTCTGTGTGGTGGTGGTGTTGGTGGTTGGAAGGTAGGGGGTGCTATTCTTGTTTTTGTCTTCTCGTCGAGGTTGTAACCTGGTTTTACCTTTCAAGTCCCTGCACAGTACATCTCATATGTTCTTTCTATTGTTGGAGGTCAAATTGTGCTGCAGGTTTTGTGTAGGGTTGTCATGTGAAAAGTATATATTTTTTATATATTTAAGAGTATTAGAAACATGGAAATGAGGTCGTCAGTGTGACAAATGCCGTCTGTTCTGGAGGCAGACACTGTGATGCTCCAGTTACGTGTGTCAGTAGAGTAACCAGGTAACAGGTTCTGCGACAGAACAGTCGAGGTTCTATCCCCAACAGGGAGAGAACATTTTTAGTTGACCACTGTATCAACACTGATTCTGGGTCACATCCAGTCTGTATAATGTGTACCGGGGGGCTCTTGTCCTGGGGGCTGAATTGGTCGGGGGAGTGAAACTAATCCGTGTAGTGCCTAGATCGAGAATAACTGGAGGTTCAGGTAAAATTCACCCTATAGCCTGCCATGAAGGCGCAGAGGGTGAGCAGAGGCCTCGCTCTACACTTTCTTTAACCTCACCGCTAGATGTGGGTGTGTGGTCAACGCCACGCCGCCGCTTCTTTACCCCCGGGAAAGAGACCCGTTACCCTTTGTACAGGAGGCTTTGTGCACTACAAGGCCTCTCTGGACGAGTGCGAAAAATCGTGCCCCCACCGGGATTCGATCCCCGGACCGTCAAAGCCGTAGCGAGTCGCTGCACCGACTGGGCTATCCCGGCCCAGAAATGCCTGGAGGAGTACCTCCAGTCCTCTTTTAGTTTCGTGGCGTTGTTTTTAAGCCCAGGGGCAACTTTACCCTATGCCATTAGGGTTACAGTCGAGCCCGGCTATAACGACATCGGCTTAACCGTACCTCGTCTGTAGCGTCAGATATTCTGTGGTATCAATTTATTTGTCACTGTTAACCATAACATTATACTCCAGGGTTAGAACGACACCCGTTTATAACGTCACAAAATATTCGGCCACTTTCGTGACGTTATAACCGAGTTCGACTGTGTTTCTAAGAATTGCAACCCACTTTTTCACCTTCGGTTTTTGCATTGTCACCGTTTTCTACCGATTACGTCACTGCTGAGTCTGAAAGGCGAACAAAAACATGATTGACAGTGCTGGAGACTGGGGATTGAGATAATTCATGTAGCGTACAATTGGCCAACCCTTTCTTCTGGGATATAATGCTGGTTGGCCGGGTAATCAGTTCCCGACATTTCGAAGGAGGTGCCTCCAAGTGTCTTAGAGGTCCGCGACTTCTGCGACACTTGGAGGTCTGCGATCATTCGAGACTTGCGGGGTCGCTTATCCGGCGACGCAACTTCGTATCCCAGAAGTACGGGTGCGTTTATCGCACCTCTAACAGTAACTAAACTCGTGCAGCGTATCATTTCTCACGTAATTTATGTAGCATGTGAAGAAATGGTTGGCATTGTGTTACTTACCGTAAGGTATGTAACAGCCGTGTTTATGTAGAATCGCATTCTGTTTTGTTAACGTGCTGCGCTCAATACTGTAGTATTTGTCTTTGGTGTTATTTGTAACCGTTGCCTAAAGTCATTGTTTTACAGTACGATTTCTCTACACGTGTTTATCTTACGTTAAAGGACGGATGTGAATCTAATTCCCTCGTATTTACAACGGGAAAAGTCCAGTGTATTTACCATGAAGCTGTACTTGCCAAGGCACGCGTACTTGCGATTTGACGATATGCAGTGTGTTATTTTTCGGTAGCACGTACTGAGACGAAGGAGTCGTTATGCCTACTCAACGACGCATGAATTCGCTTCATGTTTTTACGGTCTATGAGAGTGACTGTAGGCTGTGTTCCTGTACGTAATAGATTCTGATGCTCCTTTTTATGGGCACTGTAACCACATTCGAGTCAAGGCGCCTTCAGTTCAGAGGCTATTGAAATATGTGTGAAGGCAAGGGGTAGTGCTGTTTACATTACTTCATAGGTGGCCAGACTTTCGGACTCGGTGATCTCTAGAGACAGAAAATTTTTTGCGACCTACCACAGTGCATAATGTGTTAACCTTTTAAAGCCTAGCGGTAACTTTACGTACCGCCAGGTTTAACATTAAAAAATTCTACGTGGTGCCCACATTGCGTTTATGTGTTTTGTACGGATCTCAGAACAAACGGCAAATTTTGCCTTATAAAACATTAAGAGATTGGTTTTTATAACCGAAATGGAGAGTGTTTACAGCGCGGTACGCACTGAGTCCTTATATAAAACAGATACGTTTCGTCTTTAAAGGGTTAATATGAGGTCAGCTGGGCAAAGACATGTCAAATAGCATGATAACGTAAAAATATAGAAGTACGATTGTTTCACGTATTAAAAACTGATCTTTTTAAAATAAACAGGTTTCCATAATTGAAAGGCGCTTTTCATTAACCTTCCTACTGCGCAGTTGATGCATGACAGTGCATATCTTTGCGATAACTGATTGAAAGATGGGTCATAATTGCTTAGGTACGAGTGAAGGCAGCATTTCAAATGTCTGTCGGTCAGACGACTTCGGTACCTTGATTTAATTGTGTTAGTGTGTGTGTGTGTGTGTGTGTGTATGTGTGTGTGTGTGTGTGTGTATGTTAGTGTGTGTGTGTGTATGTGTGTGTGTGTATGTGTGTGTGTGTGTGT